>JAOUWY010000071.1:13406777-13417183 GCA_025728095.1 Prietella phreatophila | reverse complement strand
ACACACACACACACACACACACACACACACACACACACACACACACACACACACACACACACACACACACACGTGTGTGAATGTTAGGTTGATCCATTGCTCAGAGCCCATTATACACCAAGGGCAGACAGCGCGTCGGGTCAGTATGACCAGAATAACTCCGATCTCTGTGTTACTGTAGAAGGTCTAAGCATTCCGACATTACGCTGATGCTATTCTCATCTGCCTAGCATAAAAATTCACTGGCTGTCTACATGTCCTGTGCTGAAATTCAATTTTCACATCATAATAACTATGGAATCTTTTATCCCAATTCACGATATTGAAATATTATATTACATTATATAAAAAATATCCTCATGCAGCAAGTACAGAAAAACTGTGGGACCGTTGCAAATTTGTCCAAAATAAAAGACCTTATGAATGCTGCCTATGTACAGGAGGGACCTTCATCCTGAATGAAACACAGCAGGAGCGATAATAATTTAAACTGTAATTACAATATCTTGCATACTGAATATTGCATTATAGTGTAATAATTAATTATCTGCTGGAAACCTAAACTTGCACTACAACTTAACTATTAGAAACAAAGCAACCAAAACCAACACAAACTGTATTTGCAAGACAATGCTGTGGAAATATTCTAAAGTAAACAAGTGTTTACTGTCTATTGAGTGTTTTCACCCTCAAACTCATGTCAGTTAACTCCACAGCCGAATAAGTAAACATCAGTTAATTAGGACCAAGCCTAACAAGGACCCACCACCTCCGGGTTCTGTATTAAGTACTTTAATTTCAGCTATGCTTGTAAAACACCAGGAAGTCTTTCGGTGTGGCTTAGCAACTGGAGAGAGGAAGGAATGTAGACTAAATTCTGGCATGAGAACATCGTTCACCTGTCCAGCTATCCATCAACAAGGTATAAGATGCAAAGTATATTATCCAAATATAAGATAAGACAAAAATAAATCTAGCAAATTGAAAACATTTTTAGGAATAACACCTTCCATGCTTAGAGTTATTTCTACAGTAAGAGGTAACCAGTATTACAAAAGAATTTATGTTTTTTCTTCAGGAAAAGTAAAACTCCATTCAATTAGAATTAGAAAAAGCGCTGTACAAATAAAATAAAAAATACAGAACTGCTAACTTCCAGTCTAAAGTTTTTGGACATGAGGAGGTTTGTAGTTTTATGTCTGATTACAATTTGTTAGATATATTTAGTGAAGAACAGGACTCTAAATGAGTGACAAATTAAAGACAAGTGCACTTGTTTGGTGAACAGTTATTGTAAGCCTGAATTTGTCTTAAAGTTAATATTAGACAGTGTTACAGTAGTATCAATTTTACAGAGCTGTAAAAATATATTTGCCCCTTTTCTAATTGCTTCTATTTTGTGGATAATAAATGGGGACCTTTTTGGAAGACATAGGTCTCTAAATTTGCTGTAAAAGCTAACAGCATTCCACAATAAAAACATTATACCACCGTTGAAACATGGTGGTGGTAGTGCGATGTGCAGATGAATTGCTGCTTCAGAACCCAGGTGATTTGCTATGATTGATGGAACCATGAATTCTTTTCTCCATCAGGAAATCTTAACCCTAATCTATCTTATACCAATTTCATACAGTTATTGATTCCAGAGTAGAATGAAGTTTAGTACCTTTGGGTAAACTTCAACCCATTTTTTTTTTTTTTTTACATTTACCGTAACTAAGTGTTCTTGCAGGCTGCCTATATATCTATATCTATATATCTGCCTATATATCGTTTGACCTTCTGACTCTTTATTCTTCAAGAGAAACAATCACTATCACAACATATTAATGTGTACACGCTAGGAAGAATTGAGTAATTAAGATCTCTAAGAAACATTCTTTAAAGGAGCTGGATTGGAATATTAATAATAAAAAAACAATGAAATGAAGCCCATCTTTCCTCAAGAATATACTTTATTACAGTGATGAGAGAGCAGTGAGTTTCCCCTTACTCAGCAGTGCAGTCCACATTCAAATCTACAGTAATTAACTTGGATAGAGTCATGGAATAAGCAGGGATGAGAGCCAGATGCTCAGCCTGAGGATAGACAGAGCAGCACTGCACAGTATGGAAAGAAGGAAAAGGAGAAAAAAGGGAGGAAGAACAGGAAAGGGAGCCCTTCTTTTCACTGAAGGGCAGTGAAATCAAACCTTTTTGTTCTGGAGAATGAAAAACCCACTATTTCAGCAGTGACCTCCCTGAGAAAGAGGAACCAGAACAGCCACACAAATACCCTGTTCATCCTCCTGAATGAATAGAGAGCCAACACAAGCATGACATAATACCCACTTTAACCTGGGGGAAGTTGGAACAATTTCCATTACTACTACTACTACTAATGAAAAGAACTTAAAAAAAAAAAAAACACCCAAAAAAACCCCAAAGTTGTCCACAGACTCAATATACAGCCTTTCCTCTCTCGAACTCCCTTGGAGCTTCTGTTACCATGTTGTGTCTTTCTAAATATGATTCTCATTTTCATTCCACAAAAGGTTACACATTAGAAAGAGTATGATGCTCAAATACAAACCACAGGTCATGTTTTTAATTCTGCACATCAGTAGCTCATGTATTCGCCATCATGTACAGTCAGAGTGCGACTACTCTGAAGAGTGTTTTGAATAAGGATGGGTGATATGACAAAAATATAAATTCATGACATTTCTATGATATATTTATGGGCATCAAGATATATGGATTTTTTAACAAACTGCCCATGAAACAGTAGTGCTGAATTTAAAAAAAATTTGAAAAACTTAGTTCAAGACTACTTTAATTTAATGGCAACAAAAATTAAATTATTTAACAGTGAAATTGAGGGAAACAAATTATTACATATTTTGAGTTGTAATCATTTTATGCATTGCATAACTGCCACATGATAGGCTTAATTGCACAAATGTGAATGGGTACAGAAGGGATCCTAGTAAAGTGGCCAGTACTGAAATCCTTTATCTTATTCAACTTGTTATTAATATTAATTCATTTTTTTAATGGAGGAAAAACTGCATTTAAAAGATTGCACTGAAAGATACCAACAACACAGACTATTTAACAACTGCTATATATTAGTTGGCATTTAATTTAACATACAATAAATAAGATACAAAAATAATAAATATCACCATCCATCAAACTGTGTCTTTATACCTTATTCATGTAGGCTACATTCTAGTACAGCACTTTAATTCACGTGAACAGTCATTCAGGCTGCAATAAATAAATAATAACTAAAACAAGATCAGTGATAACTGATAGTGGACAATTCCACAGTCTCCACCAGTGTAATGTGAATAAAATAAAAATGCATTACGATAAAATCATGCCTCACAGACCCCACTTTAAGAACCTCCAGATCTGTATGCATGCACTGTAAACACTGTGGTTTGTATAGAATCAAATGTTTAAATCAAGACCTGACCTAGGCAAGGGGTCACCAGGACAGGAATCAACACTGCTTGAAAGCTATTGTAAATACTTTCATAGAGCTAAGCAGCAGACAAGTTCCTCATGACTTTAAATAAAACTGCAGACGGAACAAATCCGGCTGATTGGCTAAACGGGAACTGATCACATGAAGTATTATTTGTTCATAATTTCATCTGATATTATCAAGAGTACCTAAAAGCACAGTTAGGGCAAAATCAGCACCAACAACAACAACAACAAAAAAGGTCTATGGAACAGTTGTTCATTGGTCACAAATAAGCTCCAATCGCATAAGGAAATCAGAGTACTATTAATGGAATGTGGCTTATATCAAAACACAGGCATGTATTCAGTTCGCTTGCTGCCCATTTTTAAACCTTCTCTCCATGGAGAGGGTGTCAAATATAAAGCTCCATTCAACAATGACCAGGATAAAGTGGTTTCTTAAGGTGAATGACTGAAGCTCATCTTTAACATGAAGCAGTGCGCTTTTTTATTTGCATATTATTTAATCATTAACAAAATGATCCTGAACAAACTGCAAGCTGACCTTATCCCTCGTTCCGAACTGATTGTGTAAGCATGGTTGTGTGCTGGCTGCTGTTAAACTGCTGAGTTGACCTTTTTTCGCTGGTTCAGAGATGAGAGCAGCTCACACACTGGCGAACAGCCCAGAGTTCTTCTCTATGAGGTTCTCTATGAGCAGAGTGTTAATCTGAAATGCAGCCCTTTTCTCTTAACCAAAACTTACAGCCTCTACCTCCATCTAACCATTTGGATTGGAGATACTGCTGCAGAACAAATAAAACAACAAGACCTGATAAAGGGGTGTTTGTGACTAGCATCTTGACCTGAATAAATCTGAGACGTGAATGTAGCTGAAGCTGCTTTTATGATTTACCGTCTGGAAAACAAATGACACAGGCACACGCCCATCTGTCCCTGTTATTATGTTAGTGCACTGATTTATACTGCTGAAGACAGGAGAGGACATGGAAAGAGATATCCAGCACTCTCCGAAAAGGAAATTTAGCATGGCATGAGAACCAAGCAAGAAATCTGTTCGTGATATGGCAGCCGGATTGAATCAGTCATCACGTGTTTTGTAATGATTTATGATGAGTGAATGATTTAAACTGTTAGGTGGGGTCATCTAACACAGCAACACATCTGCAGTGACCCAAGTGCCGTACGTAAGGCAGGAAATTAAATGTCTTTCTGTAAAAAAATGATCGTATCAAAGAAACTGGTTGGTGTACTGATTGGTAAAGGGTACAAGATACAGGTAGAAGTCTATAAAATTTAATGTGATTGTTAGCTATTCAAACTGCAGGGCAGATTTTGACAAAACAACATGTCAGTTTTCTTTTCTTTTTTTTGCTGTTTCTGTTTAATGATCAGGCAAACAAACAAAACAGGGCAAGGAAGAAATAGAGGTCGTGGACGAAAACACTGGTCAAAGTCACTTTGTCAAAACACGAGAATATGGCTTGGATAACGGCAGAGAACAAGTCAACTGAACGTTTACTTCGCGAAGTCTGTTTGCATCCATAGTCTCTTAAGTACTGTGGTGAGACTGTGTATGTGATTGGATGCGGGTGTGCATGATTAGAACTCCGGGGAAGGTGAGCGAATGCGTGTGGGAAGTGTAGTCCTCAGCGGCCATGTTTGTAGTTAGCGGTGTTTCCTGGCTGGGCTGAGATATGACAATTAATCTGCATTTGTGCAGGTCTAAGGATGACAACTCTAAATATGACGCTAAATGCATATTATAAATGTTCTTTATTTTGGTTCTGGTGCCAAAGATTCACAATACAAAGTGGCACACAGGAAAGCAAGAACTGAATGCCAATAAATATAAAACATTGGGCAAAAAGTCTCTTTTGCCAAACGAGAACCATCAAATAAGTACATTTTGGTTCTCTAGTTTGTATTCGTAATTGTCCCTTGAAACAAGTGGTTAAAGTTTTATGGTAATTTGTCCCATCTAACCTTCTTCCCCATGGCCATCAGGAGCTCATTAAAGACACCCTTCAGTCAACTGTGTTTAGATGAAAGTCACAAAGCTGCCTGCTGAAATGATAATGGCTCTCAGATGTCAACTTTAGATCTTCATTATCTCAGTGCAGCACATTTTATACTGTTATTTAAACTAGCACACTAGGCTAGTTAGAGTATTTAAAAATAAAATGTGTTTTTTTGGAGCTCGCAGTGAACATTTGGAAGCAACTAAGTTCCTATTACCCACTGCATTGAGACCTCGCTACGTACGGTATTTGGGTGGAAGCAGAATTTCAAATAAGAAAGTAGACAGCAGAGCACTGACCAACTCAAACCAATTTCAAGCTAATTCCGTTTGCGACGTGCTTCTGACCTGCGTGAACATAAGTGACATTGTGAATGACAATGGTCTTTTCTACACGTGGGTAGAATGTCATTTTCCCCTACAGGAATGTCTCTGAAGCTGCAGTTGAGTGCAGTTGAGTGTCTGTGACAACACTGACCCTGACCAATGGGTTATCTATTTCCATTAATAAAAACAACATGTAGCATTCAGTAATTAAACAAAATGGGGAATCTTCACTTATCACGAGCGGAGACAATTCCTAGATATCATGGCAGTTGTTAAACTTCCTAAACAATTTTTGCGCAATCTACTTTTGTGGTATCGGTAAAGATTAAAAAATGGGAGAAAGTGAGGGAGAGCTGCAAAATGAGGTTTTATAATATTCACACTTTCACTTTGGTTAAAACCATCCATTAGCTAGGAACAATTAGTTACGATTATATAAAGGCCAACATTTAGGGCATTCATTCAAAAATAACCAAAACATCAACATTAAGAATATGTCACAACCAACAGGGTTTTGCAGGACATACGAAGTAATCAGAACTATTAAGGTTAACACTACAAGAAGCAACAGGCATATTGAGATGAACACCTTTAAGAGTTTTTCCAGAAACTTCAGAGAATGTTGTTTACAAGAGCATCCCATACAAAAGTCCATCATAATTCAAGCAAGCAGGCAGAAAAAATGAACAGACCAGAGCCACAAAAATGAAGATCATTTCAATCTAGAAGACTTTGTGGCCTGGGTCAGATGACTCAAAAGGTTTCAAATGTTTTAAAATTAGAAACAGAGTTATTATAGCATGGACGGTCTGACTCAGTGGTTTTAAACACAGACCAGTTTTGGAAAATATTTTATCTGACATGTAACAAGCAAAATATGTTCATTTTGCTATGTTTTATGGTAATCATATACACGTCCAGGTGAGGCTGGTTTATGTACATGCGTCAGCCTCACCTGATTGTGTATATATGTTTGAAAGCGTAAGGCGCAACTGATGCATGCACCATTACAAAGCATTAATTTGGAGTCCATCAGTGATTACTAAAAATTCACATAACTCACTTAAATTCACACCTTTAATATCTGTACACCATGTTGATATTTCTGTAAAGATGCTTTGAGACAATGTCTATTGTAAAAAGTGCTATACAAATAAAATTGAATTACGCTCAATGTACAACATAATTTTTAATTATTTTTTAAATACTGTTCTCTAAAAAGTGAATTTCCATCAAAACACTGTTTCTATGGTTTGCAGGTTCTCTCCGAAACGTGGTTTCTTTCGTCCTGAATAATAGGGGTGATTCCAGCTCAGTGGAAACGCTCTGGCTTTACTATGGCTATTCATAATACACTCCATAATTAGATACCCAAATGAGTGTTTGCTTGTATTTGCTGCTGTGAAATGTGCCAATATTGCTCTTTTAAACAATTCCACCTGCCTTGCTGGAATGCCGAGCTCAAGATGATCTAGAAAAACAACTTTGTACTGTTTCCCAACTTAAATAATTTCACAAGTCGATATTTAGACTCCCACGCAGGGCAAATGTCTACACCCAATGATCAAGACTCTGTGAGACATCTGGGCCAAGCTTATGTGGTCCTGCAGACTGGGCAGGAAACATATAGAGTAGTTTCACTCTTGTTAATCAGATCAGGGGCTCTCAAACAGACATAGACCACATTAACTGTAAAATAAATAGAATTCCATAAAGAAGAAAAAAAAAACCCGCCATAAACTACTGCAATATTAGGCTCATTATTAAAATATCTCTAATAATATTTTGTCTATTCAAGCTTCCTGAGCTTTACACCAACAGAACATTAGGTCCAAGTTATTTATTTGTTTTTGAGTTATCATGTTTTAATAGATTCCTGAATAAAGGATTTGGATTAAAACCCATTCAGTTCTTGTAGCCAGTCAGATGGACTAAATGACACTAAAGAAATAACAACTCAATAATACATATAACTATATTAAAATAAATAATGATCTGGGGGTCCCTGGCCCTCACTTTAAGACCCATTGGATTTAAGCAGTGTGCGTGTTAGGGTTGTGCCATATTGTATCGTCCATGATATACTGGTAGAATTCCTCTCTGAGATAAGAATTAGACATCCCGAGATGTAGTTGATAACGTGTTTATGTGCTAGAAAGCCGGAGTTCCAACCCTAGACAAGGAAGAAGAATTACTCCCCCAAAAAGGAGCTCCTTTTAAAATATGGAAGTGGTTCAGATACATTGTGTTTATGTACGGTTATGAGGCACAGTTTAAGATTTAAGTTTGTACTATTTAAAACATGATTTGCAATTTTGTAGAGGAAAAGTATTCTTACAACATTTCCATTTGTTAGATTATGAACCCTGCGAGTATTGGTCTTTGGAACTTTAATTTGTGAATGAAATTCATTCCATTTTAGTCTGCTTATTTAGCATAGGTTATCATTTGATGATGGTCAGGATTGCATTTGACTTTTTTTTGGATCAATGTTTGGGTTGGCACGCTTCTCCATAGACTGTATGCTGATGTGACTTGTAGCCAGAAAGATGTGATGTGTCGAATGTTACTGTTGTCGTATAGTCGTTTATATTGTGTGGAGGAGGAGGGAGAAGCAAGGTTGTGAGGATGCACACCTGGCACTGATTGGATAATCAGTGGGAGAGAGAAAGAATCATCTGGAAGCCCCAGGGAGAGAGAGAGACCCATGTGTTCTTTATTTTTGGCATACATATGTGTGTTCTACGTTATGTTTGAGTTCTGTTGATTATTAAACATTATGTTTATGTTCAGCCGGTTCTCGCTTCCTTCTTTCCTGTCTTTAAAGTTTGTTATAGCAAAAAATACAGTGAAATATCGTGATATAGTTTTAAGTCTATATCACCCAGGCTTAGTGTGTGTGTGACTATATTCTCTAGGTCACTGTCATTCACAAATTAACAGGAGAAATACCCCAGATTCAAAGTTGGCCACATATCTACTAAATCATATCATACTAGAATCATTGGTATAATTAAAAATATGTAATCATTTATGAATGAAAGTCATATTGTGTTGTATTGCATGGAAGCCTGAGGTTTATATGCTAATAAAAAAATTACTTTGGTAGACATCATGTAACTGGGGAGACTTAGCAAGTGAGTGTCAGGGCTCCAGATGGCGACTAAATTGGCCGCCAGTGCGACTAACTTTTTAATTTTGCGACCATGTTTTTTCTGCCAGTTGCCAGTAGCCTCTGTTGTATTAGGCTACAGAACACTCATCTCCTCTTGCGCCTGCATGTACCTGCCCTATCGTGTGCACTCCTGTATTATTTCCAATTAAGAAACTCTGCACTCTTGTCCTGCAGTGTTTGAAGCATCGGCTGTATAGATGAACAGAAACCGGTTTAATGTCACATTTACCAGGTTAAAAAGTTGGAAGTGTTAACTTTATTAAAGGTGTTTAATTTAGTTTGATGTCGTTTAATTGGTTGGAATTTGAATTTATATGTCATATGTAGGCTAGCTAACTGCGTAGTTAACTAACGATAGCCAGCTGACAAGAAAACGAAATGCGAAAACGCAAACAAATTTCAGACTTTTTCCTCATTCCCTGCCCGTCCAAACCCTGCGAAAGAGGATTCTCAACACAGAATAGAATTAAGTCAAAAGTGTGCAGTTCCTTGTGTGTTAAAACACTGGAAGATTTAATGAGGATCAGCACAGAGGGCCCCTCACTTGACCAGTTTGACCCAGAGTCCAGTGTGAAACCTAACTACACTGGTTGGCCAAGTGACATTGACCTGGTGGTGGTGGGAGATACAGACTCTGAGCCTGAATAAGCAGGAAACAAGTAATTGTACATAATTGTATACAAATGACTGGACATTTAAGTATTTACAGTAATATGATTCAACATGATATACTGAACATTACATATATTGTGTATATAAAGAATACATTGTATAAACTATGGGAGGCAGAGTAAACAAAGGCAGACAGTAAAGAAGGGAAAGAAAAGGCAGTGTGAGGTAGCCGTTTAACATATGATATCATATGTCATCAGTATATTTTGGCTCCTGAATATTTGATTTGGCGCCTAAATATTTTAGGTTTAGGAGCCTCCTAGATATAATTTTTTTGCCTGGAGCCCTGAGTGTGGACTGGCAATGTCTTTAATTGAGATGATTAACTGGACGTTTATCCATCAGTGCTGTTCATCTTAGGCTGCAATTAACGGGAAGGTTAAGGTTATGTGTTAAAGTCTGGCAAGTTCTGACTTGAGACTCATTGATCAAACCCTTTAACTCTGTGAAGTAGATTCCATGCCTTGTAAACTGGGTAAAATTGTCACATATCACACAAGAATATATAAAAAGCCCTTTGCTTTGCTTCAAACACAAGCAAACAAATGGCCTTCTTCAAAACTATCGACACCTGTAGCTTTTAACACCAACAAGTTAGTGACAAAGGATAAACACAAGCAGATTAGTGTGCACACATAAATGTCCCAACGAAACACTCTAAACATCAATCGCTTCTGCAAAGCAGCTGGAGTCATACATAGTCAGTTAGCTGGTAAACTCAAACCCCCCCCC
>JAOUWY010000071.1:13322840-13330693 GCA_025728095.1 Prietella phreatophila | reverse complement strand
CTCACAAGCACAGGATAGTGTCAGGCCTAATCCGGGGCCCTGGGCTTAGTGACCGACACACACACACACACACACACACACACACACACACAAACACAAACACATGGACAGTAGATATACTCATAGCTCAAACGAAGGGGGAATCTAACAACTGACACAAAAGCTTCACATGTTTTTTCTGCCCTCTTTTGGAGTAATGTCTTTATGTAATATAATTTTTAACGATATTGTAATTCTATTCATATTTGAGATTTATACACCAAGTTGCCCTGAACACCTCAGAGGATTTTCATGTCAAAGGAAAACATACCCAATGCACTTGAACCTTCACAAACTACTACTGTGGACCAATCACTGCTGAAGTGTACTGTATTGTGTAATGTATAAATGAGTGTATTGCAACATTATGAAGTAAAAGATTACTACTGTCGTGAAATAAATTCTTACAAAGATAAATGTCTATTGAGGAAAAGAAACCGAAAATTAAACATTGTTATTATTAGTCATTCAATGTCATTTGTAACGTACTGTACATCTTACTTTTCCACCATCAATTATATAAACCCAACATCATTTAAAAAAATTTATATCAACCCTGCTATATAAACACGCAACCTTTCCTTTAGACATTTGGTTATTTCACACCAAGAGAGGAAGAGAGAACAAAGAGGAACGTTAAATCCTAAACTCTCCCACATTTGTTTCGCTGTCCTATAACATGAAAGATGGCTTTTTCCATTTCTCTGTGTTATTGTCCCTCCCTCTCCATTTTCATCTGTAATGAGGAATTCATCCAGTCTTGGAATTGTAGTGAAGAGCAGCCGTGCTGAGCGAGTCAGGTGCCAAGAGCTGCCTCATATCAGCTGCAACTGGTGTGTAAATATGTGTGTGCGTATATATACTCTATGTGTGTATATGTGTGTGTGACACGGTGTGACGCCGTTTGTTCAGCGTGCCGGTGCCAAAGATGGTGCCAAAGTTTGGAGGGCAAACTGACCTCCCTATTTCCAAACCCTCATGGGCTCTGCCAACTTGGAGGCTTTGTGAGTGCTAATGAGTGTAGCCTTCTCAGCATGACTGGCAGATTTACCAAAGAAGAGAAAGGGAGCGGAGAAAGAAAGAAAAAGACAAGAACAGCTGAGATAGGGGAATACTAGCATCACACCTTGGGACTTTTTTGGGACTGGCTACATTTTCACACTTTGCTCACATACACACCCCCCCGAAAAAAAAAAGAGGAATCAGTGCTGAAAGAAAAGATTGAGAAAAAGAGCAAATGAAGTGATTGAGAGGTCTAGGTTACTAGCCTCTATAGAGACTCCATCAGATGGACCCCCAGAAACATCCATCACTGTCTGTCAGCAGCTGTCAGACTCGGCAGCCGAACGTGGGAGGGGAAAACGAAGATGGACGGCCCAGAGTGGAGAATAGGTGAAAACACACTCACACGCAGAGAAAGTCTCTCCACCACCCACTACTTGTATTTGTCTCCAGAACCTTTCTCCATCCCAGTGTGAACTTAACTCAAGCCAAAACATGTCAAATATCAGTCTTGACCAAGCCGCGAGCATTAGATTGCCCGGCTTTACCCAAGCTGGACCTCATCGATCAAACCCAAAGGGTCTTGTGCAATCCTGACAGCAAAGTAAACATGACGTGATAGCTCTCCAATAGGGCAACATCAATTAATGATGCAGGGGTGGAGCTGCATTAAGCACCAGGGTGTTCTGGGTGTTTTTTGGCCAGCTTCAATGACCCGACACATCATGAGTTGTAATTACTCCTCATTCATTTTTCGGCTAGAGTCGTCCTTGTTGAGAGACCGGCTAAATATTTGGCTCTGTGCATAGAGACGGACTGCAGAAGGAAAAACCTGTTGCTAATAAAACTGCGTGCTATAAAGATGAGCTCAGAGGCTTTGTTTCTTGAACAGGACATGGAATTAAATTACAGGTTTCCCAGTGATATCCCTGGTTATCTCAAAAGCAGGAAGAACAATGAAGGTCCAGACTGCGCTGAGGGATTAGCACGTTGTACTTTAATCATGTAAATTTGTAATGCTCTTTTTTCTTTTTCTTTTCAGCGAGGGATTGGAAATCAAATAAGCATCAGGAATTAAGCCTGGGACAGGAAACATCCGACTTTTTCTTGTCAGAATCTTAGAGAAAGAACGGAGCAACGTCGGCCAAAACTCTCCTTTAAAGCTCTGACATTCTTTAAATAACTTCAAGAAGAAGATTTATGAGTTTTAACAGGGCTGGGAAGGGAAAGTGGATTCGCAGTCTGCATTTTTTAAAATTTATTTATTTATTTATTTTTGTTATGAACAGCTGCTATTTTTTTCATACTCACAAATTCATCACACTGGTTTTAATCTCCTTCGAACTCTAAGGATCTAACAGTCTGTTTATCCCCTCCTCCTTTATTTCTCTCTCTCCTTGCTTTGTCTCTATTACTAATATTCATACTAATATCCGTCACTCCTTTCTGCTGCTGTGGCTTTTCTCAAACGATTCCCGCACATATTCAGAGCCCCTCCCACCCCCTCCCACTTGGAGGCTTTCCTTAAATATTCTATCTAACACTTTTCGCTCTTCTTATGTGCACCTGCCATCTCTCCTTCCTCTTCTCTGCTCTCAGATCCACTCATGCTGAGCAACGAAATGGCAAGAGGAGAGAGAGAGGCGCACATGAATCAAGCCTGACAGAGCAGCAGGGAGGACGGCAGATGTCGCAGACAGAGAGCACTTTTCAATCAGCCTGTCCTTCGACACGCAGCCAAGGTGAACCACTTCACCGTTAGCTACCCCTGGTCCAGAAACACACACACACACACACACACGCACAGCACCGTGCACTTTAATCCTTCTCATTAACCAGAGGACTTTGTCCTACTTGGAGGAGAGATTTTGTAAGGAGAAAAGGAGGGCAGGGGGAAGAGGGCGAGATACAGAAAGTAGCCTATTCACTACATCAGAGCACATGACTTTAAAACAGAACCACGATTATTTTGTGGATTTCCCCTGTTCAGCTGTGTTGTGTGCATGAGTCTGCTCTAATAAATCTAATTTGGGACCACTGACGAAAAAAAAACATAGCTTAGCGAGAGCGTTGCCAAACATCCACCACCTAATAATGTACTTTCACCCGCCTGTACAATCGAATTTCGCCGGCCAACACTTCAGCTTCACGCTGCGCACTCGCTGTTATCGAGGAAAAAACAACTGTGGCACTTCTTCAGGAGGCTGCATTCAAACCTTCCACCTGTTTCAGTCCTCTTAAACAAGGCAACAAGTTGCTCTCCTCGTCTGCCCTGGAACAACCGCAGCACAATACTCACTGGGTTTGATCCCTCAGCTTCCCAAAGCTTCTCTGATATGCTACACAGCTTACGCTTGTTAACCCGAGCTATAAGTATCAGAACCAAGCGCCGTCAGCCCAGTCCTCTTCCGCGGGGGCCGAGGTCAGAGCATTCACTCCTTTTTTAAAAAGCCCAGTCAGCGCAGGATGAAAGAGGCACGCTGCATTCCTGTCTTCTTTAATTCTACCACCGTGACAACCATTGATGAACGAGCACGCTGTCCAGATTTCTCTTGTTTGTGAGCGGTTGCTCAAGAGAGTGTGAAAGGGAGTTGAGAAAGAAAGTTTCGGCAGCAATATGGTGGGTGTTTTAGGAGTGTAAAAGATTACAATCTACGATGCTTAAAGATTTTAATACTTTAATGATCAGGTCATTATTAATGAGCTGGTGAAAGAAAGCTACAACTGAGAAATAATCAAAATGAATGGATGAATGGAAACGCGGATCTACGGTAACAAAGCAAAACAAAAAAGGTTCGTGTAAGTGTGAGAGCAGGCAATATGAGTGAGGACTCACTGCTATGTAACACAATATTTGGTTCTGCTATGGTTTTGCTCACAAATCCCATTGGTCCCATTTCTATGTAGTTAAAGCTATAAACTATACTTACAACTAAATTATAAACAGATGCAACAGTATATTTGAACAATTTCTAATTCGGGAAGTCTAATTTTGATGTAATTCCAAAAATCTGATTGATTAATGGCAATTTCTAATTCGACAGCAAGTACATACTTTGACACATTTACCTATACGTCTGTTAGACTTTAAAATCCCTGTGTATTTGTGTACTTACATCAGTAATTCATCTGTAACAGTGCAGATATCCTCACTGTTATAACTGCAGAAACCTGTAGAGATTCTGTGTAACTACATTTGTATTAGAGAAACTTAATACAGAACAAAATGAAGATAAGTAATGAGGAAAGGTATACAAAATATAGTGTAATATAATGTGTTAACTACAAGGTCCAGTGAATTAAAAGCAAAGATATAAAAATGATAGCGATGATACTAATATCATCATATTGTCCAGCTTTATGCATGTGATATGGTGGTGTGTGGCATGTGTGGAAGGCAGCTAACTGAAAAGCAAGTCCATTTCTTCATGCTCGGGGTGAGACAGAGGTTAGATTCCAGTGGTTCAAGAAGGTCGGGCAAAGATATGACTCTCAGATCAGTGAAAAAGATGCAAGGTAGGTTTACAGAGCTTTTCTACACATAAACAAACGCCTATATGCTATTCTTCCAACTGGTTCACATCCACAGCAGGAGGTTTTTAGCTTACAGCAACCTGTGGCCTATGTTTAATACGAAATCATCTCCCGACATTCTCCTGAGCTCTGTAAATCAAAACCATACCATATCCCAGCCTGCTCTCGGTCAGCCAAGAGGCAGGATGTGTGTTGTGTGCGAGCTGAGCGGAGCGTGTTTGCTTTCCCAGTGGGTGTGTGCTGTTCTGTGGGCTGAACCAGTGGGAGAGCGCAGAAGCGGAGGCCCTGCTACGGAGGAGACACTGCGCTTCGAGGCGTTAGGTTTCTGCTGAGCGACAGGGGGGCTCAGGAACTTCAGAAACACTAAGAGGCAAGGAGACGTTTAATGACTTCTCCTACAATGGGCTGTTCTTAAGCATGCATTCCCTAAATATTGCTCCCCCCTCCCAACACCCACACACACATAAAAAGCTCTACTGCCAGCTACAAAAATCCAGTGTTCTCAAACCATCTCTGCTGAATATATTACTTCCGTTCCTGATTTGTTCTCTCCAATTGCGTCCCATCATTTCTTAAAGGCAGGTGCCTTAAAGTGCGAACAGTATGTGACGAGTTTGCTTCTGGTCAGCAAATCTGCACGCATCAGTGACCCATGATGTGTCACGTACCTGCAGAATGCTGCTTTTGACACAACATACACAAAAACAAGCTACAACCATGCAGCATGCCAAGAGCCAAGCCTCAGAGACACTCGACCAGCTTTAATAGACCTGCTGTGCGTGCCAAGAGCTATTTCTCAGCCTGATACCGAAGGTCCCAGTCTGACAGAATCAGCAAAGCTGTCTCGCGTCTCCTGTGAGCGTTCAAGTGAACACTTTGCATTCAAACTACGTCCTTCTGGAGTGGGGGTTACATGAACGCAAGACTTCGGCAGTAAAAATGGCTGAAAATCGTCAGGTCTGAACACATGTAAACATTGTAGAGGTGACTAAGAGGAAACCTGCTCGTTCAGGAAGGCATGTGGGAGGCAGCTCACTGCTGTGAAAAGACTACAGTTCAAATATTTGTCTTTATGGGTCAGTTTTCTCCTCAAACGTCATGGGCGTGCAACTCCTTAGAAAAGACGAGAAATACAAACAAGGGAAAAGAAAGATCCATCCTTGAGAAGCACTTAAGCGCTTATCTTTTTGACAGAGTGCACTCCCATTCTTTCTCTCTCTCTCACTTTGTCTTACATCACATATGACAATCAGCGACTAGCTTTTATCACGGTCTGTGCATCTCGTCTCGTTTGCTTTGTTGATAACAGACATGTCAGGAACACGAGGAACATGTGTGTTCCATATGCTGCTAATTACATCACCATCACCACAGCGGCTCACTCTATAGCTTCCATCTGATAAGAAGTGCATTTTGGACATCAACGGTTTTCTGTCATGCAAGACCTCTTAATGTGTGTCCAGCTCAAAGCAGAAGTCAAGCAAACAATCCCCAATCTGCAGACACCGGACCCACCAAGCAGATGTCCATCTTTACTCTAAATCAAATTAGTGAAAAAAATATGTGTCTCCATCTGTGGCTGCCCAAAGTGGGAAAAGACGCTAATTCACGCTAATTCACAATTCATGTTCTACTTAAAAGGAGAGATCGTCTAGCGGAACTGAAACCCGATGAAACTTCTGCCTTGCCTCCGGATGCAAGTCAAATGTAAGGCCAAAGACTGTTCAAGATGTTCAAACGTTCATCAAAACAACAGGAAAATTTTCCTTGCTGAACTTTTCACAGACGTTGCTCCGGGTGAGCTTTTAGAATACGGTTTAATGCTGCGGTTTACAAGCCGTGACTGATCAAACAAATAAAATGCATAGAGGCTTTAAATATAATGAGGGCATGCAGTGAAAGGGCATGCAAAACAGTACCTAAAACATTCACTCGCAAATGTAGGAGCAATAAACAAATTAATGTACAACACTGTTAGGCAATGGTGTACACAAGTAGCAAATTTGATCAAGCATAAATAGGAGTAATGGTTTATTGTAAACTGCAGGGAATAGCTCAAGGCAGCTGTCTGAGATCTTTTCCAAACTGAGGGCAGAATGTATTTTCCCGCTTACTGCCTCCGGCACGGCTTCTTTAACTCAGCATATTTAAACAGAGGAAACTCATTCCTGGATAATTTCATTAAGCATCTTAGGGTTGCATTGTCTCCTGACCACATGTCCTTTTTCACTCCAATCTATACAAGTAGCTCCCATTTAAAGACTTGCGTGTGTAAGAATGATGTGTGTTTGTGTCTGTCTGGGTAGGGAAACCTAACCCCAGAGAAGAAATGATCCCCTTTGTGCAGACAACCCTGGGTCATCAGAAGCTGTAAATCTCTGTAGGTTTATGGCTGTAAAAAGGTAAAGATCCTGATAAAGGGTGCCATTAATACAAGACTTTCTGTGGACACAAAAGGTTTAAGGCGGAAGACTATCTGGGTGGAGAGCAACAGAAACAAGCACATGGTGACAGCCCTCTAACGCCACTCTCCAGCCTATCCCTCCGGCACAAACAAAGGAAGCAAAGAAAAGAGCGAGAGAAAGGGAGATGTAGAGAGTGACCGAGCGGCATGCCTCAGAGGACTGGTGTAACTCTGATAGTACTCAGATCTTTCTAATCACTCAAGCACTTAATCAAGATGCAATTGCAGCTACTTGAAAGACGGTTTTTGTAAAGCAATGCGTTTATTATTATTTTTTTTTTCTAAATTGCTCAACAAAACAAACGGCATTTCATAGCTGCAAATAATCATTGAACTTGTATAAGAGCAGCGTAAAAGCACTTATCCAAGACTTCATCACAGATCGACAACATTAAATCCATCCAAAACGAATATGAACCACTCATCTGCTGAACACACAGCAGCCAAAATCAATAAGCCAGGAAACACTTTAGAGTATAGAGAAGCCCCGGGGCCGTGAGCATGACCTGCCGCCAGGTGGCGCCCCTTCACTGCAAGAATAGCCTACACAGAGATTGAGCGAGAGAGAGCTTGAGCGAGAGAGAGAGAGAGAGCGAGAGACTCACTTGCACTCGCGGTCCTCCAGGTCGAAGTGCGGGTTGAAGTTGATGAGGATGCGTTGGTGCAGTGCTGGAGCCGAGATCACCCACACACACCTCTGCGACGGCAGGTACGAGGCCGGGTAGCCCGGGGAGGTCAAGTAGTTGGCACTGGTGATCCGGATGTTTCCCCCACATTGGTCTGGAACTGAGACACAATGCAACGAGTAGACACA
>JAOUWY010000071.1:13269652-13282558 GCA_025728095.1 Prietella phreatophila | reverse complement strand
TATCTCAAATTTTGTATAATTTTTACAATCACAAATAATGTCACAATGCTCAGGTTTAATTAATATAGTCAGTTCATGTTTTCCACAAAAAACAAAAAAGTCAACAAGAAGCCTGCAAACAAAGTCACAGTTCTCGATTCATTTATAAAATCACAACACACAGACACAAACACAGTGTAGGAGTCAAGGATTTGGTTCGGTTACCACAGCAACGACTGTAGCGCTCCAAATGATTTCTCATGGTTACGGTGAGTGAGACACCATAGTGACACACGGTTCATCCTGTGTCATTCCTGATTGTCATGCAAGCGTTAAACGATTCAGGGATGATGAATGGATGATGATGCCTCATCCAGTAGGCATTAGATCTGAAACTGCCTCCTGTCTGTACATGATGAATAGCACATACTTTCAGTTCATACACAGTTCATTTCAGTTCTACACACATAATGTCTTAGGATAAAACTTGGTATAAAAAAGTCTTTCGAGACCACCACTAAAGTGGTGGTTTACCTTAAAACAACACCACACCTGGTAACTAGAGCTCCTGACAAAGTATAGGTCTTGATTTCTTTGAGTAGATTTACGCTATTTTAAAATATGTGTGGGGGTTTGGGAAAACCCATTGGAAGTCTGAATTCTGACAACAGACTGGAAAAAAAAAGATGAAAATAGGGTTTTGGACAAATTGGGATTTTTTTTTTTTGTCTATAACATAACTCAACTTTTACGCATTTTTCACACTTTTGATACCTAGGTTTAACATCCACCCATCCATATACCCATCCATCTTCTATACCGCTTATCCTTCCTTCAAGGTCACAGGAAACTGGAGCCTATACCAGGGAGCATCAGGAACAAGGCGGGGTACACCCTGGACAGGGTGCCAATCCATCATACACTATGGACACTTTAGACATGCCAATCAGCCTACCATGCATATCTTTGGACTGGGGGTGGAAACCGGAGTACCCGGAGGAAACCCTCGCATCCTGACCCTGGAAGTGTGCGAACTTGCTAACCACTAAACCACCGTGCACCCCCTAGGTTTAACAGTCATGTACATATGTGGTGTTTTATGTTAAACTTTGACTGCGTTCACAATTGCATACGAAACTCAGTACTTACTGCTCGGCCGTTGATACAGTACCTACTGATCAGTATTAGTAGTAAGCATGAATACAATACAGATATACTACATCCACCATGTTGGCACTGTCATGTAACCTACAACTTAAAAAGAGCACTGCCTGACACCATGTTTGATTCTGACAGCTTGTTTGCGCCAGTCCCGTTGACTTATGGGATCCGTTGGGTCCATACTGCACAATCTCGGTGGAAGCAGTAGGTCATCCGGGCATTTCTCGCCTACTGTTTTATGAATACTGAGAATTCAGGTACAGCGTATTGATTTTCACTTGCTGTATAGTCGGGTAGTAGGGATATTCAGACGCAGTCTTTGATTTGTGATTGCTGCAGGGACTGAATAGCAAAACATATGATTAATCAAAAGGACATATTTGAAATCTTGCTCTTAATAGCACAACTAACTTCATATCATTTCAGTTTCTGTCCACTGTTCAAATTCTGGGGTACAGTAGTACATCAATTTCCACCTTGAAAATCAAACAAGTACATAAACATAAAAAAGGTGTTTTATTGCTTGAAGCTAGATTTCCAAAACTTTTTCCCCCACGTTAAACTACAGACCTCTGCAACATGATGCAATTTAAAGTAAGTCTCAATGCCAAATGTAATTCCTAAATTATTAAGCAATATATAAGCCATGAGCTTTAACGGTGCGAATATTATCATAGACATTTATTGGTTAAGAAACCCTTTCATCTGTTTCATCAACCCTTAATATTTCATCAAAACCACATAGACTTGCCTAGACTATCTTCCTGCACAGATCATGTTGGGTAAGGTGCCAAAAACAGTCTTAAAGATGCTTAAAAAACCTCACTAGCTGTGTGTTATTGCCTCACACAGTGTATAACTGTCAGGTCTTGATCAAGTTTTCAGATAGCTAGGTGCCATAAAATAATGGTCACAAGCCTAATTAATTCAGTTTGTAATCAGATAAGGGCTTTCAACATGTCTGTGATGCTCTTGCACTTCAGTTCAGGAAAACTATACTATATATATATGAGCAGTGTTAGCTCAGTGGTTAAAGGGTTACTGATCAGAAGGTCAGGAGTTCAAGCCTCAGCACTGCCAAGCTACCACTGTTGGGCCCTTGAACAAGGCCCTTAACCCTCAATTGCTCAGTTGTATAAATGAGATAAATATAAGTCACTCTGGATAAGGGCCTCTGCCAAATGCCATAAATGTAAATGTTAATATACAATAGAAATGTGAGAATTTCACCATATGAGCATTAATGATACATTTCAAGCCATTCAAACACAACAAATCTGCGCATGAAAATGACCATGACTTCTGGTGATATTTTTCGAGTCTTGTAATTAATCTTCTTTAATTGTTGTTTTAGAGTCATATAATTAATCATCATGATTACTTCTTTGGCTTCTTCATTCAGTTAAACACTCACTTTGGTTTTCTTTTTGCATTTTAAGGGCTGACTCAATCGCAAAATCCTTGGTGGACGAACTCTCAGCCAACTTCCTGCTACAAATGCAAGTAACTCGTTATTGTTGCAGCTCTCAAATGATTACTTACATAAGCGATTGTTAACTTTATTTGAATTTCTATATATGGTTTGTTTGAGTCTAACGACTTTTAATTGTTTAATGATAAAAAAAAAATCCACTACCTTGCCTATATTCCTGATTAAGCTAACACATTTCTATGACATATACTGTAAAACATGTGACATATACACGACACATAATATTTTTAGGTCTTTAATTTTTGATGATGTTTTACAATTCAAGTATATAGTCATGTCACCATAAATTCTGTGAGCCAGGGTCTGTACCAGTGCCCAAACTCATGTACACGATATACTGATTCATGACCTACTGAAACTAGAGAGCTACCTGTAGAATACATACACACCTGTAAAATATACACTATTTGTTTTTGTACCAGTCTATACCAAGCTATTGTTTATGGATTGTCTTTCTGGTTTTGCAACAATAATATGTTGTTCCTAAGTTGGCTGAACAGATGTTATAATCTTGAAAGAAAATTGAGATAAAATATTACTTTAGTTTTTAGGTACCAAAAACTTCGTACAAGTGAGACAAAGAGTTCTAGGTGGGAGGTGAGCACTATATCACAATTTTGCTGTCGAAAAAACAAACATTAATTAGTATGGTCTGTGTAGACCAGGCATTTACAAGATTCTTTTCAAGCAATTTAGTCTGAGTGTCACTTGCTATGGTTAAAAAAAAAAAAAAAGGCTTAAACAAACACAGTTTCATTTGTCTTTACTTTTGGCCCACCCTGTCAAGCACCCTTTTTTAAATTAAAACCATCACCATGATTAATAAGTTCACACAGGGGCACAAATCATTTTGGATAAGATAACTATCTGGCATCCAGACTCTCAATCCTGTCTCACATAAAGTCTGCAAGATGTAGGAGTAGAGCTCCTCAAGCATTTGCTTCTAAAATCACTTTAGAGTTTTTTGTTTTTTCCTTCCCCCTTTTGAGGAAAGGAATGTGGGGGAACTGCTATCCAACACTGTGTTTAGCTCTTTGTATTGCAGTGCAATAGGGCTGAAAGCCAATATTAAAAGAGCAATAAATCACCACAGATTGTTTCCTGCTGTACGAAAACTCTTGCCGTTTCCAGCACCTTCTAAGAGCTGCTGGTGAAATCGATCAAGGAGCCCTGTTTCATCTCCTCAACTGAGGACAGATTTCAAATCATTGAACATCAAAGAGGGACTGAATGTCTTCCAAATAAACAGTACATACATGGATATTAACTGCATTTATTCCACAGCTCTGCTGAAGTCTTGATTCTGTTTGGTCAGAAGGTGTTGATTCATTTTCTATAAGAGCAGTAGTGCCATATATCATTTAACTTATTCATATTTTAATAAGTTTGTACAGTATCAATGTGCTTATTTTAATGCATTATTGTTTCTAACTTGCAGGAACTTTTATTCGAGATGCACCACATAATCTAACACTAATAATAAACCAATTCATTAAACTTTATTAATTATTTTTTATAAGGAAAGGTGTATAATTAGTGATATGCTGAAACATTCTGTAAGGAGACATCTATTTAACGTTTATGGAAGGAGTCTCTTGTGTCAGTGCTTTGTGACCATGAGGAAGTTTTACAGCCATGAGAAAGTCCTCAGGGCAGGGAACTTTCTGTTTTTATTTCTGGAACATGACAAGCCATGTTTTTTTGTCTTATAAACTTCAAGAGAGAGAAACAAAGAGAGGGTGGTGTGGGAATAGGTGTTTATAGCTGCTCTATTGTAAACGGTGTTATAAAACATCATATCAACTTTGGGATGGTAACAGTAACTCGGCTTCATGTTAGACCCTCCATCGTTGATTATTTTCCTATAATAGCATGATCCATAATGTTTTATTCTTTACATATACATGAGCATAATGTCTCAATCAAAGCTCAAACCTGTCCACCTTGCAACCTAGCGTACCTCGAAACAGTATTTTCAGTATTTATAGTTTACTGCTCTCAAATTTTCATAAATAAGTTTTATTGGTTCAGTCTGGTGTGTTACTGAGAAAGAAAACATATGCCAATTTGATCCTGGAAACAGACTGATTTGAATGCGGCCAAGCCTTTTGCAACACAAACACAGTGCTGTTATTTGGTCTCACACCTCACGCTTTTGAAGTGTGAAGCTCTCTATTGGAATTTACATTCATCTGAACACAACTCTATCCACCCAGTGTATCTCAGCTGTATGTGCTACAGAGATGCTATCGTGATCAGAACAAATGTGATTCCCTCTGTTTTATTTCAGTGGCCTCTTTCATCTGTGGCCAGCCTTATCTGTGCACCGAGTGGAGAATAGGAAGTGTTCTGACATTTATCTTACTGCTTATGTTTCCCCTTGTTATCTCTGCCGATGAAGAACTGCACTGTAAATGTTTAGAACGGCAGGAAAAATAAAACACATCCATAACAAGCTGAGAGCATAGAGACTTGTGTTAAGAATAAAGAACAAAGAGTTTGAGAATAACATTAAACAGCTGTCCAATGTCTGTGTGGATAAATGAAAGGACATCCTCTTCCAAATGAAAGATGATATCACTTATTTGTTTGGATACACAATTATCCAAGCCTATCTTCACACAGAGGCCTCAACCAAACCAATGCTTAAATATTCTTTTCTATGGAATTTTTTTCTTTTCAGTTTGCCAGGGCTAGAAGGCTATAAAAAAAAGAAAAAAAAAGAAATAAATAAATAAAACAACAACAACAACAACAAAAAAATCATGTTGATATGCTTGCCCTGAGACATTCCTAAATGCAGCTGATTCCATTCAGATTGCATGAGAATGTTTGTAGCCATTGGGTAGCCTAGCTGATGCTAAGCTTTAAATCCTTTCCATAATGTGCAGCCAAGCATGTCTTTGATGATTCCAAGACAGAGAGTAAGAGAAAGAGAGAGAGCGAGAGAGAGAGAGAGAGAGAGAGAGAGAGAGAGAGAGCGAGTGATGGGTGAGAGAGAACATCTGTGGGTTGGAGCAGAAGGAAATTCTGCTTTGTGAGAGGTCATATGTCATCATGAGATATATTTCATGTTGTTTCCATATCAAACACCGTCACAACTGTAAGAAATGACATTCCTCTGTTGTGTCAAGGCCACCCAGACTCCAAGGAGCAATGGGTAGTTCACCTGATTTGAATCTCCATGTTTGTGTAAATTGACTCATGTTACAGAGAGTGGATATTTCTCTTTGACCCAATGAAACATCTGTGAGGCTTTGGAAAATGGACCAGTGACTTTTCCAGCATATTGATGCTACAGGTTCACTGAATTGAAGAAATATCAGGTTCAAGGTTTACTTCATCTCCCCTGATGAACAATGGGGTAAGTTGAAAGATCCAAGCTTCATACGTTCTCCTCAAGTATTGGGGATCTTAAAGAAAATCAACGAAAAGCCAAGATCATAGCCATTAGTAATGACTCATGGATGCGAGCTAATGGAATGTAAAACCAAGAAAATTTCCACATTAAAAAGCTATCTGTCTGTTTGGAGGAAGAATTGATGTGCTGTACTATTGGTTTCCTAACTGACTAAAAAGGTCATCAGTCAAGTCAACACTTTCATAACCCATTAAATCTCCCAGCTTTAGGAATGAGCAATATATTTACAGGGTGCTTGCTGGAAATTTGCAGTTTTCTTCTCTCCATGAATAAAGCTCTGAAAAAATAAGAAAGATTAGCATGCTAGGTGTAGGGTGTATGCAGTACACAAAGGAAAGACTGGCAATTAGCATACAAGTGCCAGAGAAGCTGAGGTCATGGGCAAGAGGTGGGAAAGATGGCTGTTGAACTGGACAACTTGTGCTTGAGGTCCCTATCTTCAGTGATTGGCAGCTGCAGCAGAGGCAGCAGATGGTCGGGCGGTGGTCCAGGGTGTTGAGGTGAGGGACCTGGTGCCACTCACAGCCTCTGTGGGCCGTCTGGGCCGCTGGCCGATGGGGGAGGACACGGGTAGGGTGATTCACAGCCAAATGCTCACTGCCACCCGTCATCAAGGATACCAGTGAGGCATGTGGAAAAGGGTTATTAGGCATGCACACCTGCGGCTGTGGTGTGGGACCGGACTTTGTGTGTGTAGTGTGTTAAGAGGATGTGTAGTTACAATAATACCAGCACGTATAATACACAATAGCCACAAAAAGGTGGGAAAAAGTGTAAAATTGTTTAAGATGCCAGATTTTAATTTTAGTCCAGGATGGTGAAGCGTCATTAATTCACCCCAAACTCTGCTCACACGCTAGTAAAAAAACTATGCAGTCTGATCACAGGCATAGCTCAAGGCAGAGCATACAAAATACGTACACTAAATTGAAAATGTATTAGTTAATGAATTTGTGTACACAATCACTGGGCAATCTAGTGCATACAGTATTACATACATACTGTACATACTGTAGATACATGTTTCGAATGGTCCTGTCTCATTGGACAGCCTGATAGCCAAAACATTTGGAGAAATTAGAAATAACCTGTAGCTTTGAGCAAACTGTTCACGAAACTTTGTATTATTCCCTTCTACTTGTTGGTTTACTGGTTTACCTGAGCATGAATCCTGAACCATGAGCATCAATGTTTTTCTGGTATTATGCACAACTAAACTACAGTTTACTGAATAACGTGGCTAACTTATGCTAACTACCATGTTGCTCCCAGTGACTAGCTAATTACTGATGTTCCGTTGCATATAAGCTTCTCTTTTTAAACGCAGACTTCTGACAATTTCTGTTACAAGACAAGAAGTTTACCTACATTTTTCAACATTTGCAACAGCAACAACAACAACAATAATAATAATAATAACATTTATTTTATATTGTGTCTTTAAAAAGTCCTCTCAAGGCGCTTTACATGGGAAAAGAAAATAGAAACAGAAGTACATAGGGCAGCTGTGGCGCAGTTGGTAGAGCGGGTTGTCCACTAATCGTAGGGTTGGTGGTTTGATTCCCGTGCCGGGACTCCACATGCCGAAGTGTCCTTGGGCAGGACACTGAACCCCAAGTTGCTCCCGATGGCAAGTTAGCGCTTTGCATGGCAGCTCTGCTACCATTGGTGTGTGTGTGAGGGTGTGTGTGAATGGGTGAAGAGACACAATGTAAAGCGCTTTGGATAAAAGCACTATATAAGTGAACATTTACCATTTACATAGAATAAAAGAAGGTATATAAGCATGTATCAAAAACAGTTGAAAATAAAATGCTATTAATAATTAAATAATAATATAAAGGTAATTAAGTAAAAGCTATAAAGAAATGAGTTTTGGGAGAACATTTAAATAAACTAAATCGCTGGGCATCTCTAAGATCAGATGGTAGCAGAGATGTTAGCTGGGCTGTTATTCATAAAAGTTCCCTCAGTTGTTGTCACTGCTTGTAGTACTACCAGACGGATAAAATATCAAACTTTGGTGTTGCCAGCCAAGGGGAGGCACAGCCAAGCTATCACTGTATGGTTTTAACTGCTACAGTGCCATGCAAAATATATTATCTTTCCTTATGCTCTGCTCATATCATGTTCAATGTAAACTGGAACTCATATAGATATTTACACACCTTGTTTTCCGGCATATATCCATTTTTCCTCAAACTGATTGTGAGCTAACGTTTGGCAGAATTGAGAGAGTGTCAGCCAATAAGACACAAGTGTTTCCATGTATTTTCCTGTAAACCCTGTCTGACTTGTCTCGCCTCCGTTCACTGAAGATATACAACATTGTTCGGGGCTAAAAAAAAAGGTTAGCATTTTTTCCTTGCAATTCCAGGGTTGGTGGTTTGAATCCATCCCCCGTCCTGTGTACAAAGAGTTTGCATGGCCTCCCTGTGCTTTGGGGGTTTCCTCCGGGTTCTCCAGTTTCCTCCCCCAGTCCAAAAAATACGTGTTGTAGACTACTTGGCATATTGTGTGTGAATGGTTATGATTGTGGGTACGCACCCCATCCAGGGTGTTTCCTGCCCTGGGTTCCCTGGGAAAAACTTGAGGCTCCCCCTGACCCTGTGTACGATAAGTGATATGGAAAATGGATGGAATGGACTATACCAAACTAAACTATATCATACTATACTGTATTGTACTATACTGTATTGTACTACTGAATTATACTATACCATATTGTACTATTCTATACTATACTGTATTATACTATACTATACTGTTATGGTGAACACCATGTAAAACAACAAAACCCACAACACTATATAACTCCAATATCCACCATATAAATGGAATATTTATATTTAAAAGGACTAAAGTATGATGGGGCAGCAGTTATTATATCAGGAGGCCATATGAATGTTAATGGCATGTTAATCAACAACATTTATATGAAATCATTGCATTACAATGTAGGATCACTGCGGTTTCTTCAGTACCGATCAATTCAAATAATTTTATAATTACTTGGGAAACACCCAAATACTGCCTAGTTACAGTAGAACGCAAAAATTAAATTTGTAAGGTATACTGGTCTACTAACCTACAATCCAGCGACTCTGTAGGAAGGACAGTTTGAGAAGGACACTTACTGCCCCAGGCTTTTCCTTTTACTAGACTTTTACCTCTCATTGGACAATGTGTATGTGCATGCATGTAAAATGTGTGTGTGTGTGTGTGTGTGTGTGTGTATTCCAGGCTCTTTAAATAGTGCATCATGCTGGAGCAGCTCTATGCGGGTGAGCTCAGTGGTCTTTTGGCCTCCCCTCATCTTGACCGGGTCCTGAGCATCTGACTGCGAGCCGAGGCCTCAACACAAAGGAAAGTGATCAATATTTGAGCAGCTGCACTGCCTCGGTTTCTGCATCTCTCACCACATTTCAGACTTTTTCTTCGTCCACACCCCTCTTACGCTATCTATCCATCTCGGATGTGTGTTGGCCTAGTAAATGGTAAGTGGGAGAGATAGAGGGACGTATGAGATGTAAAGGGAAGCAGAAAGAGAAAGACAGAGCAAAAAAGGGCAGAGAAGTGATATCTTGTCTGAACCTCTTTTGATACATTATAGATGAAATACTAGATCCACATTAATTCAGACCATTAAAGAGCAGGCGAGAGATTCTTAGTGTTTGTCAGGCCTTAGCATGGAAGTTCTGTGGCGTGGTTTTGGCATGCTGTGAAACTGCACTGCAAAAAATTACCTGATAAAGGAGCAATTGTTTCTTATTATAGACCCAGCAAGATAGGCGATGTCTTGCGTCTCTTTGAAAATGAAGAAAATAAGTGATGGATGAGACCTGTGTTTTATTTCAGAGAGCGAGAGAAAGCAAGAGAGAGCGAGAGAGCGAGAGAGAGACAGTCTTCCATGCTGATCATCATTTTGTTTTTCAGATGCACAACTCCATGGAGGGGCTTACCAGGGGTGCATCTTTCAAAGATAAATAATAAAGATTAATACTAATATTCTTTTTTTCCTTTTGTGTAACCAAGAGAAATGGCCCCACCAATTTCCATAAAGAAACTATAAAGAGTAGTATGAAGAAGGAAGATTAGGGCTGATTTCTTTCAAGCACAGACTGTAGATCCATGCAACCTATCTGTAACAGTCATGTCAGATGATTCCACAGAGTGAAATCACCCCTTGCAGTCTTCTTTACCAACACAACTATAACCATAGTAGATATTGTCTATCAAAGTACAAATTAAACAAAAGACAGACAACACATGCATTTTTGTTTCGTTTTCTCCACTACATTTACCTGATGCTTTAATCTAAAGTGATTTACAACTGAAGAAGGATACAATTGAACTCAAGATTTTTACATTTGAACTCAATACCTTCTGAGATAGCAGAAGAAGGCAAGCCGGTGGACGCAGTGTGATGCTCTGGGCAATGTTCTGCTGGGAAACCTTGTGTCCTGGAATTCATGTGAATGTTACTTTGTACCAACTGCCTAAACATAGTTGGAGACCTAGTACACCCCTTCATGTCAATGGTATTCCCTAATGGCAGTGACCACTTTTAACAAGAGAATGTACCTTGCCACACAGTAGAAACTATTCAGGAACAGTTTGAGGAATATGGTCAAGGACTCCAAATTCCTAAGATCTCAATCCGATCGATCATATGTGGAATGTGCTGGACAAACAAGTCTGATACATGGAGGCCCGACCAAACAACTGTCAGGACTTAAAGGATCTGCTGATAATGTCTTAGTGCCAGATACCACAGCACACCGCAGCTGTCCAGGACCTAGATGGGAGACCTCATGGGGAAAACTAATGTTGCTGTTGGAAGTGGAATTAGGGGCGCTCACCCTGTGGTCTATGTGGGGCCTTCTGCCCCAGTATAGTGACGGGGACATAATACTGTAAAAAAGCACTGTCCTTCAGGTGAGACATTAATCCAAGGTCCTGACTCTCTGTGGTGATTAAAAATCCCAGGACACTTATTCAGGGTCTAACCCTGGTGTCCTGGTGAAATTCCCCCACTGACCCTTATCTGTCATGGCCCCCTAATAATCACCATCCCTTAATTGACTACATCAATCTCTCCCCTCCACTAATAGCTGGTGTGTGGTGGGAGTTCTAGTGCACTATGGCTGCCATTGCATAGTCCAGGTGGATGCTACACACTAGTGGTTGAGGAGCGTTCACCAAAACACCACCCCCATTCTACGTAAAGCACTTTGAGTGTTTAGAAAAGTGTTATATAAATGTAACTGTAAACACAAAATACAGTTTTAAAATAAAAATGTTATTTATTCAAGCAAAACATTTATCCAGTCCCACCTGGACCTGTGTGAAAATATATTTGCCCCCATAGTTACTAATTCCTTAAATGTAGGAAACTGCATTCATAATGGGGTTCAGCTGGACTAGACAAAACCGGGCCCATTTACTGCAAACCCTGTTTAATCAAATCAACACTTAAACAGAAATTTTTCAACAGCATGAAGTTGGTTAAAAGGTCTCACCCAGTAACACACTATGCTAAAATTGAAAGAAATTCCAGAAATTTTGAGGAAGAAGCTGATTGAAATATATCAGTCTGGGAAGGGTTACAAAGCTATTTCAAAGTCTCTGGGACTTCAAAGAACAACAGTGAGAGCCGTTATCTCCAAACGGAAAAACACGGCACAGTTTTCATACCTATGGTCAAGCATGGTGCTGGAAGTGTGATGGTGTGGGGATGCTTTGCTGCTTCATGGTCTGGTCAACTTGCAATAATTGAAGGAAACATGAATTCTGCACACTACCAGAAAATCGTAAATGAGAACGTCCGGTGTTCAATCCTTAAGTTGAAACTCAAGCACAACTGGATCTGCAGCATGACAATGATTCCAATCATAGGAGTAAATCCTGACTTGAACCAATTGAGGTGCTGTGGCAGAACCTTAAACGGGCAGTTAATTCCACCACAGAGCTGTGAAAGACTGATCTCCAGTTATTGGGAGTGTTTGGTTGCAATTATTGCTGCTAAAGGTGGCATGACCAGATTTTAAAGTTTAAGGGGGCAATTAATTTTTTCACATTGGTGATAGATATTGGATGACTTTTTTTTTTAACTTCAATAAAAATAAAAACTGTATTGGGTGTTTCCTCAGGTTGCCTTTGTTTTATGCATTTGTTGCGCTATGTAATATGTTGTATTGCATTTTAAATCATGGTGGCAAATACTTTTTAACAGCACTGTCTATGCATTTTAGCCCTCATCAACTTTCGCTGATCAGCTCACAAAGAGAAAAACTTTGACACTGCAAATGAATCCTCTCCTCACATCTTACACTTAAAGACATTATTATTCGAGTAGGAAGAAACTTGTCCCTTTGATAATTTTGATCATACTTTGGCCTAACACCAAAGATGGAAATACTGGCACAACAGAAGCTGAATCATGTTTGCAGTTGACAATCTTGAAAGCCTATCAAGAAAGAGTGTACATGAAAGAGCTATAAAATGTCTAAGGAATTCACACAATCGTATCATTTTGCCGACAGATAAGAGTGCTGCTGACAATAGCTGTGGCGTAGAAAGAGTTCGAAGAGAGCAAAAGTTAAAGGAGTGTGAACTATTTATGGTTTTTCCTTTGGTCTGCTTGATTAAAGCTAATCATAAGGAGCTCTCTGGCTTTTGTGAAGGTCCTCCAGAGGTGCTTGCTTTCATCTAATCCTGATAAACAGAGCATGAGAGAACATTGACAGCTCGCGTTTAAGGATGTGCTTCATGTTCTACAAGCACATGCGTGAGCTTTTATTTCTCTCTCTCTCTCTCTCTCTCTCTCTCTCTGTCTGTGTTTGTGTTAGAT
>JAOUWY010000071.1:13206532-13223650 GCA_025728095.1 Prietella phreatophila | reverse complement strand
TGTGCCCAATGATCCTGGGATAGGCTCCAGGTTCCCCGCGACCCTGAAGAAGGAATAAGCGGTTGAAGATGGATGGAGATGGATGAAATCGAGTTTGACTTTAGTGAGTCTCCTTAAACAGAAATTTACACAAACTGTGTTTGGAGCTGTTGTGGAATACAGATGGGTTTTTTTCCCCAACCAACTAGATTTACCACATTTCTTGTGTAAATGCTCCTAAAACGATTTACGAATCAATTTGTTTGTCTCCAGCTTGATAAATGAGCCGCACTGACAATTAAATGACTGCCTTTAGACTTCCATTAATGTGTCAAAATCTCTGTCTATGGTAATCACACATATTGTATGCTACAGATGCTGAATTTCAACAGTGTTTCACTTTTTGCATGTACACTGTGCAAATTCCATGTTGATGAAGGATACAAATATACCAGTGAGACAGAGATGCTGTAATGAGAACAGTATGGACTCAGCACATCTACCATGCATTTATTCTAGATGTCACCACCATGCATCATCAGTACAACTTTTCCAGAGAACAAAAGGGGCTTATTGTGAAGGCAGCAGGTGGAAAGCAGAGGTGAATTGCTTGACAGGGCAGTAGGTCATGGACTGGAAGAGAGCTTTAAACAGGCAGTGGTATAGTTCTACACCATTTAATGATGCTGTCTGAACAGTGCAATGTGTTTGACTTCATGGTGCAATAATCAGGGGACTTCCAGCCTATAGTCGCCACATGCCGGCCCTGCCTAGGCTAATTACAGGCGAGGGGCAAAACAAAGCACGACTTCATCGCATACATAAGGCTGGGGTAACATAGGAAATTCCAGGCTAATTGCATGACACAAATAATGGTGTTTTTACTCTAAATGCATCAGCAATGAAAGCTATCATGATTCTAAATGGTTTCAAGAGCAAAAGAAGTGAACGTACATTTATAACACAGCACTGCTGAATTCTCAATTGTGGCTGATCAGAAATCAGATCAGATTAATTTTCTATTACTGCACAGCACTGGCAGTAGTTCCAGCTGCAAGGCAAATTACAGGTTATATTAATGCACTATTGTTTCTATAGTAACAAGACTTCTATGGTGGACACTTCACACAAACAGATTTGTGTAATCATTGACATGGTGAAGTTTTGATATGGTGTTCTTCCACTTCATAGTGAAACCATCATGGTGGAAGGATTAGCCGCTCAGCAGTATGATACTGAACATTGACCAGGGTGTGCGCAGGGAGGCTGCTTCGTACACACACATTCACACACCCATTCAAACACAATGGACACTTTTTTAAGACTTTTTTTGGACTGGGGGAGGAAACTCATGCAAACTCTGCACACACAGGGATGTGGAAGTGTGAGGTGAACGTGTTAACCACTAAGCCACCTTGCGCCCTTTGATATGGTGAAGAGGTTAATTTTGCCCATAAACAGCTTCACCGTTACGCTTTCTGACATGGTGTAGTCTTCAGGATGGAGTGTTGAGTTCCCAGGGAACAGAGTACAGGGTGGGGGACACCCTGGATGGGGTGCCAACCCATTGCAGGGCACAATCACACACTATGTACAATTTGAAAATGCCTACAATGCATCTGTTTGGGGGATCAATATTTAATGTAGCTTTAAGTTGATGAAAAGTATGATGTGTTATTTTTTTAACAAAATTGTTTTAAGCAATTGCTGTGTTATGCAAGGGATAAAAAAATCAACTTTGTGGTGGTGACAGTAACTCTGCTAACAGTATGTCTGAAGGTGTTTTATTCCTTATATATCAGGAGTCCTCTCAACAACAAGACATTAAATAAACTTACAAACTCATGTTAATGACTCATGCAGCAGCAAATCAAATAATTGCTCAGAAGTACACAAATTTGTTTCATGTGGAGTCTCTATTTTCCACCATGTACTCTGTCCCCATGGGAAGCCTGTTTCTCTGTAGTCTCACTGCCCAGTTTGCTGTCTCAGCCTGGCTTCCATTACTCTCTCTGGAGAAGAGAATATTCCGATAGCAGCTACTCTTTAATGTGGTTGAGACTGTGGCCCAGGCTTCCTGCCATCCATGCATTCTCATACCCATACATAATCTCTCTCTCTCTCTCTCTCTCTCTCTCTCTCTCTCTCTCTCTCTCTCTCTCTTGCTCTCTGCAGTCAAATCTCTCTCCTCCTCCTTTCTTCCATGCCAGACTCTTGATAGTAAACACAGTCTCGGATGTGACAACAACACAGCCTGCCATAAGGTGCTCTGATCCTCCCGACTTCAAACTCTTGATTGGAATCCGTTTTCACTGATCCCCACTTAACAAATGTCCTCACCATTCTGCAGTCCAATTACTCACATGCTCTATGTTTGTCCCACACCAAAATCACCAATCTTTAGGCTTTTTGTCAACTTATCATTCCAGGCAGATTCATCGATTTGTTTGTTTGGTTTCGTTCCGTCCTTCCACGCTGGATCAAAATTCTTTAAGCTTTGCAGTAAATCCAGTAAGGTATGTTCCAGAGATTGGATCCACCCCAATGTGTATGCTCTGCTTCACAATACTCTTGTTCCATGTGAATGAGAGCAAGGAATCTTGCTAGATGTCTGGCATCTACATTTCAGTTGGTTATATTGATAAAGGATTACCAGTTCCAGGAAAGACGGGGAGGATTTAGAAGGACTTCTGTCCATTTAGTGCAAGACTAGCTGGTTTTTCTTGAGTAAACTCTATGAACTGATTGCTCATTCACACAGATAATTGTTTAAGGAACCTTGTAAGATTGTCAGTAGCTAAACAAAAACATGGTTTCCAGCTGTCAATCTGGATTTGGAATTTCATGATCTTATTTGTCTTCTCCTTTACTGAGTCCAGACCTGGGATGCCTGAACTTTGGCATTGTTTAACTTAAAGCTATCTTCATCACACAGTCCCAGAGAGTGTATTTGTCCCAGAGAGATACATTTTATCATAACTGGTCACTGGTGAAGCTCCAAACAGCAGACTGTTACCACTGGACTCAGTTTTCTTCCATCTAATAAAGACAGAGACACATACATAGAGAAGCGCACTTCTCAAAGTGCTCCTGCCAAAACAAGATTCATTTCTGTCAACACTTGACGTGGAAAGAGGGCACTGATTCAGCTATTGACATGTAGATGGAAACTTGCTGCGGATTGTGAAAAATGACACTCAAAGACAGGTTATTAGATTGCTAATACGCATAGGCTTTTATGCATGATGCGGCTGTTTTAAATTTCAATAGTAGGCCCCAAACGCTGCAGAATACTCAAAGGACATCAATCAAGTTAAAAATAAAATCATAGCAATATAACAAGGCTAGATGTGCTGTTAAGTCGTAGCTTGCTGTGCTGGCAATGACACTGTAAATGTGGAGAGTCTAGGTTGTTCAAGTCCATAATCATTACGTTGCTGACAGCAACCTGGACAAAGTCTAGAGAGATTTCCTGCTACTCGTTTTATTTTATTTATTTTTTGTTTCATTTTTTATTTTCAGTTTTGTCCACTTTTTGATGTGGAGACTGGAGAAAGATGAAGAAGCAGAGAAGAAGGTTTACGTGTCACGTCATCAGTTTTACTCAGCACTACATTTGAATGTTGTGAAGTCATTACGCAAAAAGCTTTTATATAAACTGAGGTTGGAACTTCAACAAACCCAATGAGTTAAAACATATGGCTAATAAGCTATTAATGAATGAAGCTCTTGTGATGTCAAGAATGAATGCTATGTGCTGAACTAAACATATTTTTCATTCAATTGACTGGAATTAACATCGCAGGTTTAAATATCAATGCACTTGTTTTAATATGGTATTGTTTCTAAAGCAACAACTGTTATATGAACTTGTATGGCAGACACTTGATCACATGATCTAAGCCTAATAACAAATAGATTTTTTAAAAATCTGTCGATACTTAACAAATAAAAATGTATAATCACTGATATGGTGGATTGGCACCCTGTCCAGGGTGTACCCCGCCTTGTGCTTGATGCTCCCTTGGATAGGATCCAGGTTCCCCATGACCCTGAAAAGGGTATAGCAGTATAGAAGATGGATGGATGGACTGATATGGTGAATTTTCATTTAAAATTTATGGAAGGAGTCTCCAGTGACGATCTATAACATTAAATGAAACTATAAAATTTAAAAAAGCACGACATTTCTTTTGTTAATACAGTAAATTATAATTGCTGTGGTATAAGAGAAACAAACCATTTTTGTGGGTATTGTATTACAATACCATGTTGTATTAGATTAGATTATTACCAAATGTATTCAACATAACTTTTTCAAAAATATACAAAGAAAAGAGAGAAAAACACACTCTGAAACTGAAAACAATGACCTCAATGGCAAAAATATAACATAGTCTTCAAATGAAGATGGAAGAGCGGGTTGTCCACTAATCTTAAGGTTGACGGTTCGATTCCCCTCCCATTTTACTCCACATACCGAAGTGTCCTTGGGCAAGACACTGAACACCAAGTTGCTCCCAATGGCAAGTTACCGCTGTGCATGGCAGCTCTGCTACCAGTGGTGTGTGTGTGTGAGTGTGTGTATGAATGGGTGAATGATACACAATGTAAAGCGTTTTGGATAAAAACCATTAACCATTTTTATTAACAGTTTTCTAAGCTTCGTTTTTTCATGGTTTATGAATGGGTTGAAAACTGTTGTCATTTAAACCTTCAAACCATTTGTTTACGCTACACAAGTTTGCTCACTTTACTCTCATTATATATTTTTGTTTGTTTCTTGAAAAGTTATCTCCAATACTTTTGAAACAAATCTAATCCCATACTGTTTTGGATTATTTTCCTATAACACCTCATAGTGTGTTTTTCCTTACACAGCGCATTCTTCTCTATCTAAGCCTCACTCTGTCCAAATCACCCTCCATTAAAATGTGGAAAAAAATTGAAGAATAAATAAAATAAGACTCGCAAAGTGTCACGAAAAAGTGCACACAACACAAATATAATACTGTAATTCCTGTTTCTTCTTTGTAACTATTACCTATCATCTAACTATTGATGCAACTCCCTAAGGTCTTATCCTTCTGATATAAAGATTCATCACCCAAAGAACCATGCTTTTTTGTTTTGTTTTTTCCTGAACAGAGTAGGATGGACGCAGCGCTGTACCTTCGGCATTTACAACAGTATTACCTTTGCTGATGTGGGCATGTGTGTGTGTGTGAATATCAAGTCTAAACAACTTACCATAGCCCTTCTATCATTTTCTTTTTCATCTTGTAAGACTACAGTGTCATTTCGCTTGACCTTTAACAGTGCTCAAATTTCATCAACTTATATGCAGACACCCCCTCTCTCATAATACACACACACTCGCACACTTGTGTGCTTGCCTTCCACACCCATCCAATCAGCCTTGGTCTTATCTCTCCCCTCTAGTAGGGCTTATCTCCTTTCTCTCTCTCTCCTGATGCCAATCTCCTCTGCCTCGGTTTGCCTGTCCCTGGCCCTTTGGCCTAATCCCGCTCTCTAATAAACTTGGATTTTTTTTATTCACATCCACACCCCTCCTCTCTCACACACAAAAATGAACAGAGCTGGGAATGCAACTTGATGTGTGGATGTATTGTTTCACAGAAGTGATTTCTCAATGCAGGGCCTCATTTCCCCAGACTGGGAGTTTGATTTGTGATTTGAATGCGGTCAGAGCCTGTCTTAATCCAGCTGAGCATAAATACAATTGAAGAACAGCAGAATAAACAGGGGTTTTCACCTTGGCGCACAGCGTGACAAAGCCAGGACGCACGGCTGATGTGTCTGCATGCATTAGGGGGGATATAATTGGCTGTAGGCCGTGGAATTTGACCAATAAATGAAGAAAAGCCCTGAAACATTGCATCTTATTTGTCCTGGTTTAGTATATGTGCTGCTGTAGCAAGCCCAGTTTAGGCTTTCCCATAATTTAGAAAAAGCCTCAAGGAATTGAGTGACTCTAGAAGGTGTTAGCTGCTCCCTTTCTCATTTTCTCTCACTCTACTGCTGTCTGTTGCTCTCTCTCTCTATGATGCATCAGGTGTGTGTGTGTGTGTGTATGTGTGTGTGTGTGTGTGTGTGTGTGTGTGTTGTCACGTGTCAGAGTGAGTTAGCTGTTAGCTGGCAGACTCTCGCTGAACAACAGCAGAGTCAGCTGGAGCAGATGGTGAGTGGTGGCTAAAGGCACTAGAGAGAGACAAAGAAAGAGACAGAAGACATGGTTCTATCTTACACCCAGGATTTGTTTCCCATCAAACCATCAAACACAACCACACACAGCATTTCAGAAGTATGCTCATGCTACATGCTCATCTGGACGTCTGACTGATGGCTCCCTAAACGACTGCTCCCATTACCGTTTGAGAATATGGAACATGAAGACTAATCTTGTGTGGGCGAGACGTTCCTGCCATTAATCAGGTGCATCTTCACTCCGCAGGCCCTTGGGAGCTGTTGAACACGGACAGTGGGAGACGCCGGTGAAGCTCTTGACATCAATAAACCAGTTTAACTCACATTCTTAAGTACATTCTCCATTACTCAGAACACTGGATATCACCAATACTTTATACACTGCAACATTCAGATAAAGCATAATCATATAGAGCATATTTAGTCTATGAGATCTCACGTGTGGCTTAGAGGTTAGCATGTTAGCCTCGCACCTCCGGGGTTGGGTTTTCAATTCCCGTGTCTGCATAGTTTGCATGTTCTCCCTGTGCTTTGGCGGTTTCATCCGGGTACTCAGGTTCCCTCCCCCCAGTCCAACGACATGCATTGTAGGCTCATTCACATTTCGAAATTGTCTGTAGTGTGTGAATGTGCCCTGTGATGTGTTGGCACCCCATCCAGGGTGTCCCCCACCTTGCTCCTTGAGTTCCCTGAGATAGGCTCCAGGTTCCCTCGTGACCCTGTTTAGGATAAGCGGTATGGAAAATGGATGCATGGATGGATGGATCTCTCACAGTTACAGCTTCATTCAACCATAGTTGCATTGCTTTTAATCAACAATATTCCTACACTCCCATGATGCCTTTCAAAGACCTACAGTAAATAAAATACTTTGTGCTGTCAAAAGCTGAAGTTAGATTCTCACAGAATCAAACCCTTGTGTGTAAAACTGTCAAAACTGAAAGTTGATGCTACGTAACACTGGCACAATGTTTAACTAGTGTCACTACTTTTGTAATCACATTTGTAAGTAGTTGATGCATTTGATCAATCAAATAATAAGCACTAATAAACTGTATTGAATTTTAACATAGGCAATATGTAAGAAATGGAACACAACAAGGTGCGCTCTTACAAGAAAATAACCAATGGAAAGATGGTGTAATGGTCTTGTTTTAATCCTATTATACCACAGCAATCTGCCATCCATCCATTTTCCATACTACTTGTCCTACACAGGGTTGCGAGTAGCCTGAGCCCTAAGGGAACATCGCAGGGCACAACTGCACACACACTCACACACTACGGGCAATTTACAGCTTGATAGCTTAGTAAGAAACAGCAAAGCCCTCCATCCTGCAGTCTTTCTCAAGAGCCAATGTAGGCTGACGATGAGACTTTGTCAAAGATGAACCTGCCATGAAGTTTTACTTTACACACTACAAGTTCTCCACTCAAACCTGTTTATTTGCTAATTCCATTGAAATCCATATCATTTTGTTTCATTGATATAAAAACTAGCATGATTCTGCCTTTAAGAGTATTGACTCCAGATATCATCCAAGTAGAAAAGAGATTCCTGCATCCTGTAGTGTGGAAGTATGCTTGCTCCAGGAAGCAGTCGATAAACTCGATGGACTCGGCATGAGCGCTGCACTTCATGCATACCCCCGAGAATCTGTCACGCTTTCATGAATAGCTCCAGCTCAAATCATTCCTCAGCAACAGCTTCCAGTAAGAAATGCACAACGTGATATAAAAAGCAGAACTTAGGAAAGAAGAGTTTAAGTTGAATGATGTGAGATAAATGAGGCAGGCAGTGAGTGCTGTTAAGAATTAAAGGTCATTCCTCCTGGCGTAAGCTGTATGGTCTCAATTCAACTCAATTTTATTTGTATAGTGCTGTTGACAATAGACACTGACGCAAAGCAGCTTTGCAAAAATCTGGAAATACATTCAAATTTGAAATGAGTAATGAACAACCTAGACGAGACAGTGGTAAAGAAATCTCCCTGAGATGACATGAGGAAGAAACATTGAGAGATACCAGATTCAAAAGGGAACTCCTCCTCGTCTGGATGAAACTGGATAGTGCAATGATACTATAAATCATTTCAGTATACCAGTGGTGGCTAGTGGTTTTAAACTAGGGGAAGCAAGGCATCAGTTATCGAAGTACAATACATATGTGTGCTTTGTTTGACCTGTTTCAGCTGTTGGGCTAGACTTCTGTTAAAGTCTTAATAATAATATAATAATAACAAAGCAAACATAAATAATTAAACATAACTTTATACCATTCATCCATCTTCTACCACTTACTCCTTTTCAGGGTCACGGGGAACCTGGAGCCTATCCCATTGGGCACAAGACATGGTACATCCTGAACAGGGTGCCAGTCCATCGCAGGGCACACAATCACACACACTCATTCATACACTATAGACACGCCTACCATGCTTTGAACAGGGGGAGGAAACAAGTACCTGGAGGAAATCCCCGCATGCAAACTCCGCACACACATGGCGCCAGCAGGACTCGGACCCCAAACCCTGGAGGTGTGAGGTGAACGTGCTAACCACTAAGCCACCGTGCACTGTGCTTGCGAAGATTTAATATTGATATATTATATAGATGTATACTTTTATACTTGACTACAGTGTGTCCCAAAAGTCTCCATACACAGGGATAATCAACACTTTTTTAGAAAAAATATCTTCCAAAATTTTTCATACTTCGTTTATATTATATATTTTTTCAGATAGCCTTTAAGAACACCTTTGGCAAAAGAAGATCGTATTAAAAGCATTCTCACGGCTGGATCGGAAAGCTGTCATGCGGTTGCGTTGTACTTTAACAGGAAACATTTTGAGCACATCACACACCATACTGCTGCCAAGATTATTAACAAATTCAAAATGACTGTAAGTGTTGCCGACCAACTGAGAAGTGGACGTCCATGAGCATCCACTGACAAAGGCACAACCGACGTGATACTCGATGTACATAGTCCTTTAAGGACTCCCGTATAACTGTTATGGATTGACGTACTGACCGTTAATGATGCTCCAAGCACACTGTGAGCCTGACTGTTGTTATTTTTTTAATTTGAGATGTCAAACACGTTTATTTAAATCTATCACAGAAGCCGTGCATCAACGGATTCCTATCAGAGCAGTTTGCATTAAATGAACAAAGAGCATGATATTACAGTTAGATATGTGATCAAAATGTTGAATTTCACCAAAAGTGGTGCATTTTAATACATCTTCCTATGTAGTCTTAAAGCATCCGCCTGTGGAGTATACAAATGTAGAAGAGTAAAGACAAACAGTTCTAAGTGTGTTGAAAGGATGTTCAGTATGAGCAGAACGGCAGATGAGTACTGGGATGAACACACGACACATTTCATGATTACAGCAGCAATTTGTTGAAGATATCCATAGTACAGACAAGATACACTGACTCATCAAGTGCTTACTAAAGTGGCGTCAGTTTCACAAATTCATAGTAAAATGGTAGCGTGGGCCTCCCACTGAACACCCTCTATCTCTCTGCTTAGATGATCGTAAATGTTCAATGCCGCAAATGTGAGTTTAAGGTATCCACAATGGGCCTTTCATAAAAGCAGAATGTGAGTCACAAGTCTTGGAAGCTTGGATCAGAAGAGCAGATCTCCCTCTGTGTGTTATTTTTTGGATAGAGAAGCTGCAGGAGCGCAGGATCCAGGCTGTCAGCATCCCTCCGGATCTTTCTGAGGCACGATGCAGGATGACACTCCACAGACTTGGTCACAGCGGCCCATGCTGTTACGCAATAACTCTAGCTGAGTGACTTTGAAGCGTGCGGCGACAGCCTACATCCGTGGAGAACACTGAAAGGAAGAGATGACATTTACTATAAACCCAGAGGCTTCCTGCATATTGCAACTCATCAGATGACTGTCTGCTTTCATAACATTGTGTGTAGTATATCCTTTGTCTCAAGATGATTCAATTACAGTCTTTATAGTCTTTCCACTCACTCCATTGTTAGCAGTGAGTTAGTGAAGGCTCCAGCAGGGATAATGTTGTACTGCACTGGTTAGCATTAGCTTTGCTGTAATTACTTGCAGTTTTACTGTAATGAGTTAGAGTGATTGTTGTGTCCAGGTTGTCTGAAGGTACTGGCAGGTTTGTACCTGAATCTCAAAGAATCTTAAGGAAAAGGACGAGAGAGAGAGAGAGAGAGAGAGAGAGAGAGAGAGAGAGAGACCCCATCCTCTAATGAAATGCTGGCCTGGTTTCAAACGTTCCATACTGAGCAGCTTGCAAAACACCTTGAAGATAACGCTTGGGGATTAGCTAGCATTTCATTTCTTTTCCCCTCTTTCCCTTCACCTCCCTCTCTTTTCATGTGCTGGGCTCACCACTGCCACTGTAGCATTACTCCTGGCACCAGGGGCCCACTTTCTGATACCATTTGGTGCTTACTCCAGCATTTGTTTATTTAATCCTGCATTTATGCACTGTGTATTAGAGCAAATGCAAAACAGCTTTCCACTGTTCCGAGAGAGAGAGAGAGAGAGAGAGAGAGAGAGAGAGAGAGAGAGAGAATAAAAAAACAACGACATGCATTCTGAACACATGAAATCAGAAAAAATAACACACTGCAGAATTTATTAGCAATAACCTCATTTGACCTTCAGATCAATGGATTATCAGTAAAGACAATTAAAATATATACTTCCCAGAATGCAAGTATCTGTCTGTACACATCCAAACTCCACATATATGATATGTATTATTTAATTTTCATATCTTTGACGATTTGTCACGGCTACACAGCAAATCTGTGCATGTCTTTTTTCGAGCACTCCAAATGAAAAGAGAATTACAGATTAGAAAAAAGCGAATACAATGGAAGTGTTAAGATTAAATTCAATAGTGCATACATTTGGATAAAGCCTCATCGGATACAGTATATCATCGATGAACTCCATCTTGGAGAGAGCTGCTTTCTCTTCCTCATTTTAATCAATTCAAAGTGCCTACTTTAAGATCAGATTAGCCATCCATGTGCTCTGTTCACTGGAGTAATCTGGCCCACTCCTCTCTGATGCCTTGTGTCTTTGCTCAAATAGCTATGGTGGCTAAAATGAAGCATAAATAGATGCTATTTAAAGACTGTTATGCAATGTTGATGAGCCAGTGAATGGTAAGCTTCCACACTCTTCAGTAGCTATTTCCTCAAACTCAAACGCTTCCATCTAGCTCATGAGTTTGCAGGTCAGGACATGACTGAATTGTATTGGTCAAATAAAGCTGAGAGATAAGTTGTGGTTTGAGGTCTATTGGTCAAAACAACAACAGCAGAAGATGTATGTCTTTGATTTAAAATACATGAGAAGACCACTCCTGTATAAACATCTCCTTATGAAATCATCCCATAATTTGGAGACAAATATATATGTGGATAATTTTGGTCTGGTTCAAAACTCCAAATGTATACAGTCAAATAAAGTTCTTAAAGTTTGTAATTCACCCTCTAGTCAATTAATAATTAGTTCTAAAATTACTACTAAACAACACCCGCATTGCTACAAAGGAGGTATTAATTGTCTCCATGCAGGAAATATATGATATCACTTCCAGGCTAACCTTGGGGTGATTAATCACAGCTATATCACACTTCAAAAAGTCAAATAATTTTGTGTGTATTTCACTTGATGGTAGGAGAAACTAATGGCAACTTCTTAAATATTCTTCTATTATTAGTGCATTTTCCCCAATTTAGTCTCTGCCAGTTCCAACCCACTAGATAGTCCTGCCTCATTTGAAGACATGAGAACATTGAATACAAGATATCAAATCTTCGGCAAAATCTTTGCACTTGAAATATGTTTGTGTGTAGTTACACTTTAGTTGCTTTTATACTGTGCAACTACACAGTCATATACACATGAATCATGAAAACATGGTGCATAACTATTACACAGGCCAAGATGGCCTCAAACTAGAAAACTCAAACTATTTGTATAACAAGTCAAACAGTTAACTATAGTAGACACTAAAATGTAATAGTTTTACTTCATTTCTTAGGGGATATCTACAGAAAACTCTATTTTCTCCCATTTCCCCCATTTTGTCACAATTTTCAGAATTTAGTCATTATCACTTCCCATCCACAGTTGCCCCATCACATAACTGCTACCCTTGTCCTCTAGCACTGCTCATCTGGTCCCACCATCTCTCAGGGTACATGGAAGGTTGCCAGTGACTCAGCTGTTCGGACATCTAGGGGAACTTCATTCCACCACCTTGGTGTCCAAACAGAGAAGAGTCTTGATGCATGCCTTCTTTGTGCCCTGAATGATGGTGGGACCGGTCGAGGAGTGCTAGAGGACAACAGTAGCTGTTATGGTGGTATGAATCTAAAGACCTACATCTTCCTGAAGTAATTCAATTAGCACTTTAATCAAATAAAAATATTGTGTTGTCTGTGTGCTTTTTTATAATATTACCCTATATAACAGAGTTTTAGACTGATAGTATTCTTACTCCATGACCTAAAGAACCAGCATCAGAATGTATTTATTGTTGGAGGCTTCAGCACATCTGTAAGTCCATCTGGATATTTGTGTCTGCCAAATGTCATCAATGTAAATGTAAATATACCAACCAGGGAGGCCAATAACTAACACATTCATTCTTATACAAGTGAATCCATCGAGACTATTTGACATGCTGCTTATGCAATACCATAGAACAGCTTCTCTCTACTACTGCCATGTGACTGACTAGTTTCATCAGAATGTGACCAATTTGGTTTTTACACCGTTTAGGACACTTATGTCTTACACTCATGTGTGTCTTCTGAGTCCATACACTGAGCCAATAGCCACTAATCTGCCAGAACATCCATCAGTACTACAAATACTCCAAATGTTCTTACCAAAGTTTAAGCTGAGAGGAAGGTTTAAAAATGTCAGCTTTCCTGAGGCCTCTATAAATTATTTTACTTGTAAAAATTTCAAGGAATTTAGCAACGAGATTGCCTTCAATTCTTCCCTTTGGATTCCTACTTACCCATTGTTTCAGAGCTAATAATGATCTGGAGCTTTCCCACAGGCCTGGAGCTCCAGCACTAGGCATCTGGAAGGGTGCTGGTGGCTCTCTGGGGTGCAGATTTGGGGATTTGGGGACCCACCTGTTTTTGCCTGACAGTGTGATGACGGGGAGCTCGGCTCACAGGCTGCTTGCTGAGAGATCTGTATGTGGGATAAAAGACCCCTGCTACTGCAATCATCAGACCATCAGGGAGCAGAGCGCCACATACGGTGTGCCATTTGGAGATGGCACATGTGGGTGCTGAGCTGGCAGGCCTCAGACTTGAACTTGCAGGCTGTCATTACAGCAGCTTTATCTCACACACTCATCATCTCATACTGCAGTCAAGCACAGGATGTGTAAAGCATTCATTCTCATGCAGAGATTCATAAGTGCTATAGTATAAATGTCATTACAAATGGTTTGTTGTTGCTCTTCTTGTGTCTGTTGCCTGTTGCCCCAGTCAAAGACAATGGATGAGACACAAACATATTATCTCTCTGTCATACCAGAATAAATGACTTTATTTTCATTTCCATACTTTGAAAGGGAATCCCTTTTTCTTTCTCCATATCCATCCACAACAATTCATATTGCTTGCTAAACACACGTTATATGAATTCCCTTTTATTTTGTAGTTACACTCTTCATGCAACTATAATTAGGGTCCATACCAAATTCAGAGTCAAACTTGTTTAATTTCACAAACTTATTTGCGTAAATAATAAATAAATAAAGCTTTCCTGATAATGATTAAATAATATTTGTTAATCACACAGGATTATAGTTTTTGAGGTAGCTTTTACTACCTCAGTGGCTGAATGTTAAAACTGAGCACCTGATGATGGTGCTGAGCTTCATGTATTATTTCTGCAAATTTATCATGATTGATTGACAGCACCATGCCAGTTTAGCTAGATGTGAGAGCCTTGGTGCTAAGGATTTCCAAATGTTTTGTACTAGCGATGTGTTCCTGTGCAGTAAGTATATAGACTCAGTCATTTTTCCTACTGCAAGTTTGTTGGGGTCACCTTCCAGTTTGATGCTTAACACACCCACTTATATGATGTCACATGAAAGAACTCATGGCATTTCTATCAAGCAATTCCACTGCATGGGCTTAGTAACAAAGTCTACGTGAGTTTTAACATTCATTATGGACGTTTTTTCCACTAAGTATTTACGTGTCCCATTTCTGTAAGCCTGTTCTCAATGCAGCCATTCCTGTCCTTCTGTTGTTGTAGCCTGTCCTTGTTAAATGTTGATGTGTTTTGAGATGCTTTCCTGCTAACCATGCTTGTAAAGAGTGCTTATTTGAGTTACCATAGCCTTCCTGTCAGCTCAAATCAATCTGGCTATCCTGCGTTGACCTTTCTCCTCAACATGCCATTTCCATCAGCTGAACTGACACTCACTGGATAATTTTTTGTTTAGCACATCCTTCTGTATAAACTCTAGAGCAGTGGTCACCAACCCTGTTCCTGGAGCTCTACCTTCCTGAAGACATTAGTTCCAACCATAATCTTGTCCAGCTGACTACCTAATCATTGCCTTAAGAAGTTCTTGTTCAACTAAAACTGTAGTGTTAGATTTTAGTTGGAGATGAAACCTGCAGGAAGGCAGATCCAAAGGAAGAGGGTTGGTGACCACTCTTCTAGATGTTTGTGTTTCAAAAAAAAAAAAAAAGGAGATCAGCAATTTATGAATATTCAAACCAGCCCATCTGGCCCGAACAACCATGCCACGGTTCACATTTTTCCAGATTCTGACATTTGATGAGAACTGAAGCTCTTGACCTGCTGCTGCCACATGATTGTCTACTGGATATTTGCATAAACAAGCAGGCTTTCCTAAGTGATCCCTGAGTGTACAACGGCTATAGTAAGCATTAAAGCACAGTACTCAGCATTTCCAGAGAAGCAGGATGTTTCAGGTTAAATCAGTATAACGTACAGGATTCTGTTGGAGATGTCATGCTATATAAACCAATGCATGCAATTCCATCGCATTTCCTGTGAAACAAAAATAGTCTGTTACATTAATATCAGTGTTAATAGAGGCCATGCATAATTATCACCAAAGGCCAATGTAATTCAGCAAGCCAGTGGAGTTAGTCTATGTCTAAATTGGACATGACTCTATGCTTCAATCTCATATCAGTTACGCAATACCCTTGTGAACCATAATCAGAAAGTGCAAGCAATTATGAAAAAAAAGTAATGAGAATATTAATTAGAATTACTTATTAGTCAACCTCATTGTGTTTGTTAAATTAATTTAATGAAAGAGATTTCTGTCTCCAAGCAGAATGAATCATGGTCCTCATTGTAAGGGTCTGGACCTCAGGAAATGGAATGGAGACAGAAAGAACAAGACACACTGAGATGTAGTGATAAGCTAAAAGATAGAGGGCTAGATTGGACCATGTATAATTATGAACTTCACAGGTCTGTAGTTCATTTGTATCCCAAATATTCAAGCTTGCAATTAAAATGAAACACACCGAACACCACACCACACATTTTACACACTGAGTTCTAGTTTCTGTGAATTTTTTTACCCTTGCAGCAGTCATTAGCTTTCTTCAGGGAGCCAGGAGTCTTGTGTTTAGCCTCATTCCTCTCACTGCGGTTTCTGCTGCTCATGTTAATTAATCCTGTTTCCGCTGCCTTTCCGCCCTCGTTTATGCCTGTGTGTTTATTCATTTGTTTATCAGTCGTTTCAAAATGTGCGCATTTGGCTCATTTCTGGTTCCTACATAATTCTAATGTCTTTATTTTTCTTTCTATTAGAATTTATTTTAATTGTTACTGGATTAAGAGCATAACTCTGAGACAGGTTTGGACTATCGAACAGCAAACCTGTAAGTTGCAAAAATATCCTTTGAAGTGCTAAATATGACACAGATAACCAACTGGTTATGATTTATTTAGCATTCCTCAGATTTGCTCTTTCTAAATAAGGAATAAGACATGACAGTATGCTGGTATAGGAAACTTATGAACAATGTGGTGGCAGCATGATATTACCATGGAGAAGTTGGTTAAATACCAATAGCAAAATGTCCTGAAAAGATTGATTCCTCTTTTTTGCCCATGCTAATAATTCACGTTTAATAATCTGGAATGTCAACAAAACATGTTAGCTCCTGTTATCATGCTATAGCAGCTATAAACAATTTTTCCCTCACTGGCCACTTTTTTCAGCTTGTCATTTTAGTAACTCCTGATTCCTGAAGATTTGATCATGGTGGAAAATGTCCTGACTGTTACAAAGTGCTGGCACTAGAGACTCCTTCCAGAAATCCAAAATAAACACTCCTTTATAGAAAGCTTCACCATAACATCAGGTGTTTTTTTGTTAAATAACAACAAATTTTAAATCACTTATTTTTTATTTCAGATCTCTTGAATGTGCTGTTACTATAGAAACAGTAAAGTGTTGTAGAAAAGTACTTAACAGTGGCAAGGCTAAAATCTCTGGAATGGCTCCTGGAATGGTCCTCTTTGCTGTGTGGTGGGATTTTCATCCTCACACTATAGTCATACAGGGCGCACAGTGGCTTAGTGGTTAGCACGTTCACCTCACACCTCCAGGGTCCGGGTCCGGGGTTCGATTCCCGCCGGGGCCATGTGTGTGCGGAGTTTGCATGTACTCCCTGTGCAGCGGGGGTTTCCTCCGGGTACTTCGGTTTCCTCCCCCAGTCCAAAGACATGTATGGTTGGCTGATTGGCGTGTCTAAAGTGTCCGTAGTGTATAAATGGGTGTGTGAGTGTGTGTGATTGTGCCCTGTGATCGACTGGCATCCTGTCCAGGGTGTACCCCGCCTTGTGCCCGATGCTCC
>JAOUWY010000071.1:13149432-13160174 GCA_025728095.1 Prietella phreatophila | reverse complement strand
GGGTATTGACCTGCTGTGTATTTTACCACTATGGACTTAAAATATTACAGTATGAGCTTCTGTGAAGTGTGTGTGTGTGTGTGTGTGTGTGTGTTTGTGTGTGTGTGTGTGTGTGTGTGTGTTCTAGCTTTGTTCATGTGAGTACATAGGTTCTCATTGTTGCAGAGTTGCCATGTCTTTGAGGAGTCCAAAAAACTACGTTCTATATTTCATGTTTTTAGCTAGAAGGTAAAACACATGTAGCTTTTAAATAGACCAAACCTTGAATGTCTGTCATCCATTTTGCTGCCCTGAATGCCCTTAAACAAATCCTTGCCTTAATTAAGACAATTAAGCCAGCACAGTTCTTTTCAGCCACGTTTTTCAGCCGGCTAATGCGACACATTTTTTTGTGATCAATATTTCCCTGAAGAATCTCTTTGTAATGAATGCTTTCCATTCGCTCCATCTACAATTCTCTCTGTCCTACACAGAGAAGCGGAGCAAGTGCATTATACATCACAGAGTTTGATAAGAGGTCTCTCCATCCTCATCTCTCTTTTCTCTTCACTCTCACCCACCCTCACTCTCTGCTGACAAATCCCCAGTGGAGGCAAGGCTTGATGAAGAGCCAGCTTCCCTCCCTGTTACTCTGTACGTGGGCCAACTGTCCACATGCATGAGTGTCCTCATCAGTCAGATGGCATGGTACTGGTTTTCTCGCCGAGCACAGGTGAGTCGGGCTGTGTGTTCTCATCACTCAGCCACCTGTGGCCAGCCCCTCAACATACGGCCTCTCTCCCCATGATCAATAGATGATGATCAGTCACTTTATACACCTACTCGTCCTTGACACATTGTGATTATTGTGCCAATGTTTTTTTTTCATCTTTTGTTTACTCAAGCACGTAGTGCTCAAGACATTGCATTTTGCGTATAAAAGAGCCAGTCCTAATGAGGATATTGAATAGAGACGTCCCACTATAAATTCCATTACACATCCACAACCAGGCTTACAGTCTGCCTGCAGAAGTACCCCAAGAGCTCAACTAATCCTAGCTTTGGTATGCAAAATAATGTCCATTTACTCGAGTTCTTTCTCTCATAACCTAAATGACTCTGTGTTCTTCTTAAGGGAGTGATTAAGGGAAAGTCAATTTTCTTATACAGCCTAGTTAAACACCTGTGCAGCCACCAGAAGAGCCTCCATAACAGTCTCTTCACATAACAAAAGGATGATTTATAAAGCTGCATGAATTATCAAACACAAAGAAGAATTAGAAATACGCAGCAAGGCAAGGTTAAATTTCACCACTCCAGTTAAGAGGTGCTTTTTTTTTCTTTCTTCAAAGAATCTGATCTCTTTCTGATAAGCCATACAGCTGTGGAAGATGTATATCTGTGCTGAAATACATGCACAGTGAGACATTCATACACTCAGACATCAAAGCTATAGACATGCTACACCTGCATTACCCGTCATTTTACCACAGCACTGTTGAATGCTCTAATCTGATTGGTCTGAAGGTTTATTCATTTTCTATTATTAAGATTGCAGACTTATATTAATATGCTTGGTCTTATGAGTATGTTATTGTTTCTATAGTAACAACTCGTTCACAGGAAGTTGCATGCCGACATGCTCAAAGACCAATAATAAACGCAAGAAAAGAAAAAAGTGCAGAAAAAAAAATGTAAACTCGTTGACATGGTGAAGTTTTTCGTAAGGAACATTTATGGAAGGAGGACGGAAAACTGATTTCTCTGTAACATGACAAGCCGGTGCGAATGGTTGTTTATGTCATATCACAGCAAACCGGTGATTACATTTCCCATCCTGCACTGCGACCTTCAAACATGGCCACCATGGACTGCAAGTCCCAGAAATACTCATTCATTCTAATCATGCACACCGCAGTTTAAAAGGACTTTTGAGGCATTCACGCTTTGCAAAGTATTGAGTATTATCACCATGCCAAGCGTTTGAACCCTGTTCCTTATTTTGATTCATGTTCTTTTATCTTGTTTCACGTTTCTCATTCTCGATTGTTGCCTTGCCTCGTTTATGCCTGTTTGCAGACCCATTGCCCGTTTTTGACCACGCCATTGTCTCATGATTTGGATTTGGATTCTCTCTTTATTAAAAGCTCTTATCTGCACTTGCCTCTGTCCTAACCTCCATTAGGTCCAAATCATGACAGTTTATAGATGCCATTTTGTAAGTGATAACAGGAACAAACTTGTTTCATGGATGTTCTATAGCATTAAATGTAAGCGAAATATGGAATCAACGTTTGAGTGGTAACAGTAACTCTGACTATTTTCCGATAACCGGATTCTGTGTCAAGTTTTATTCCTTACTTATACGACTGAATGAGAAGGTATGAAGAGGAAGAAATTCAGCTTATAGTATTACTTTATAGCTCATATGAACTCTTTTGTTCTTCCTTTGACTTCCTCATTAATATTTTTTCTCAAAAGGCTTCCTTTCCCCCTCACAACACTTTAAAGTATGATTTAATGGAATTAGCTGGTCAGTAGTGCAGACGCAGGGGAGTGAAATGTCAACAGGTCTGATCAACAGAGAAAAGGATGCCAGAAATAAACATTTAGTACATAATCTATTACGTAAAATCCACCCGATACTCTGTCCTCTGACTTTCATTTGACTGTGTGACAATACCTGAGAGATTGCTAGTAATTAAAAAGGGCTTTATCTCTCATTTCACCATGGGATTGCATTAAGTTTTTTTTTTTTTATTCAGCTGTATTAGCTAACATACAGTCACGCTCTCTGCTCCCTCCCCTCATTATTTTTTCAACTGTGGGAAAAAGATTTGGTGGTAAGCCTTGTTAGCAAAAATTTAGTATCTGAAGTTTTTTAGAGGAAAGACAGAGTTGAGATTTAAGCTTTCTTAGCATAATATCTCTACTACTGTATCTTTATCCTCTTTATCTCCACTCCAGACGTCATCTCTTACTTTTAGCTGTATGTTGCATAACCATATAATATATAGAACTTTATGGATCCAATTATATCAAAATTATACAATTTATAAAACTTATTTTAGACAAATTATTCACCTGCAACTCACCTGGAAATCTGAGCTTTATTCTCCTTATTTCTTCTCCAGATATCTAGATATCTGAATGTCTCTCAGAGTAACTCTAACTCTAAGTCCAAGAGAGCAAAATTTGGCCATGCTTTCTCTCCCCTGGCAGGGACGCAAGCTACTTGTGGGCATCTTGTGAGCTCATATATGCATAAGACGGTTGATTGCGCTTTCTACCAAGTGTGTTACGTTGCCCTGTGACACATGAGCAGCAGTTCGTAAAAAGATACACAGGTTGGCATCATGTTTTCTCAGAGGAGGCGTATGTTGGAGTTCACCCTTTATTATAGGGGAGAGCTGTCTTGTGGGTGGGAACTGGACAAGCCCAAATTAGAGAGAAAATTGAAAAGCATGGGGGATTAAATAAATAAAAATATATAATGACAAATCATTTCATCATTATGTGAATTACGTTAATGTCAACCCTTTGTTGATAAAAGTATCAGCAATCAATTGGTGAAATTGCAGTTGCATGAATTAGTTTTGCATGCTCTTTCACAGTGATGTTTGTTGGTAAATGAGGCCCTTTCGCTGTATTCATTTGCGACATGTGAATCAAAGAGTACTTTCTGATGCTTGTGCATTGTGATGACGTCACATGAAGTGTCCTGGCCCAAACCTGTGAAAATCTGTGTTCATATTGAAAAATTCCAAGCTCCTCCAAATATTGTGTCTTGATTTTGCGTTATTTTCTACAATCGCAATATAGCAAAATTTTGGCCCGAAACCTTTGGTACTGGACTGGTGGTTGAGCTGAGTCAAATGTTTTGGTACTTTTGTGGCTTTATGAAAAAGTCCTTATGTAACCTCATGTCTACAGCAGATTTACTGCCGTTAGCTTTGAGAAGCTGCCGTGTGCCAGTCAGGAGACAGCACAAGTCCCTTTTGGGAGGTTTAATTAGATATGATATCTTAATTTACACACAACAGCACTTTACTGTAATTGCAAGGCATTTTTACCAACACTAAGCAGAAGGCAGAAAGTCCCAGAATGCCTGTTGACTCTGTCAGCAGAAACAGCTCATTTAGGACGGTGGAAAGCCGACTTCTTTTAAGTGTGACTTCTACTCCAGCCCCATGAGAACACATTTACTGTAATTCATCATAGTCACTAATTACACAGGGTTTAAGTCAGTCTCTCTTTCTAGAAGAGACAGAGAAGCAAAGGGGGACGAATCACAACAATGAGATTACTAGCCGAGTAAGAGAATGCAGCGACACAGGGATGAAAGCGCCATATGTCAGGAGCTGAAAACACAGTGGTATGATTAGGAGACATGCTTCAGTAGTACCAAGGGGGGAAAACAGAACAGAGCTATTTCTGGGCTTTCTGTCTGTGTCTGGGTCTTTGGATCTCCTTGGAAATTGGAACTCACGCACAGGGAGCCTAAAAGAAAATGTCAGCTAGGGTTAATATTCTTATTCCTTTATTTTCTCCTTTTTATTATTTGAAAAAACAAAGCTGTTATTTGTATTCATTTATTTATTTATTTTGCACCAAAGAGATAGTGTTGTCATGGAGACAGGAACACTGGGACGAGCGCCAAGCGAGTGAGAAGCACAGGTCGAAAAGTTAACAATGGAGTGATGAAAATAACAGGTGAAAAACATGTGAGCGGACATGCAACAGCGCGAGTGTTATTACAGGAATCATGAGCGCAGTTGTTGATTACTTTCTAACTAGCTTCAGTGAAATGAAGGGCCAACATTTTCAAACATTCCTACAGCTGCTGTGAAAGGAATAAAACATGTCAGGGAGTGCTTTTATAGGAAAACAATCAATGATACAGCGGTATAATGCCGCCTGGCATGTATTAGTGCTACTGCTACCACCCTAATGTTGATTATTTTCCTATAAATGCATGCCTCAAAATGTTTTATTCCTGTTATAGAACAGCGATTTTTTCATTATTAGTGAATGACACATCATACTTTTTAGAGTTGCATTTAATGTTGGATGTCCACTACACCAGTTAGATCTGAATTGGATTATAGCTGGAACTACTGTTATAGAAAATGAACAACGGCCCTCTGATATTTCATACTGCTGACTTTCGGTTCATGCAAAGCTCACTCAGAGTGTAGAATTAGCCTACTCTGATGCGAAATATTCGACGGATTATACTCGTTATTTTCTGAAGCCTAGTTGAGTGTGCACACCTAGTCCTATTGTGACATGCTGAATCAAAAGCCTGTTTTTTCCTACCAGTCACGAGAGGAGAAGGTGACAGACATGAGGCACATGGGGGTTTTTTGGGACTCCACCTGCCACAGGAGATGAGCTCTGGATGAGCAGGTTTTATTTTCAGCAAGGCTTCACACACATCTGATCACATTAATTAACATCTGAATTGTTTATCGGAATAATGTGGAAAACAATCATTAAATATTCAAGAAAAACAATAAATAAATTAGCTCGAGTTTCCCGGAAAAGTGGAACACTGGAGAATTTCCATGAGTAAAACGTATAAAATTATTCTTGCAGATAGTATTATGAATTCACAACATTGGCATAATCTTGTTTTTGTTGTAGCATAATGGTTGCATTAGAATATATTACTGTATATCTGTGGTCTTGATTTTAAGGATTTATTTGCACAAAAAGAGCCTTATAGTTAGTTTAATGTCAATTTACTGGCACTCAAACAGATTTCAGTTTTGTTTCTTCTTCATTTTATAAGGCGATTATTTGTGTAGATTTTAAACAAATTTGAGCTATTTACTGTTAGTCTTTAATGTTTTTTTTCCATCCAGGTTTATGATTCGTTGTAAAAGTTAACATGAAATACAGATTAAACTTAGAATAAATCTGCCTGAAACATCTGGTTTGGAATCTTGCAATAGAAATGTGTTTAAAATGGCAGAAATGCATACTGTATACTACATAGTGCACTAGTTTACACTGTATACTACATACCATTTGTACTGTATGCACTGTAGTGTGCAATAAGCCAGTATCATTTAGTACATTATACAATGTACCATGTGATTTCCTGTCAATTGCTTGCTAAGTTCATTAGCCATTGTTAGCTAGCTAGTAAAGATCTACCTTTAAATCCACATGAAATCAAAATTGTAGTTTTGTGGCTTTTAATATGAATATGTCAGCCTTAAGGTTATCTATAAGCTCCAAAACCCTAACAAAATTCACATTTAAAAGACATATGCATTCAAAATGTACAATCTCTTTCTCCCACCAATACGGATCAACAGTTTTGATGACATCATTCTACACTTCAGCTTCACATTAGATTTACTGTCCAATCAAATTCTCTGTATAATCTAAAGTGTCCCACCCCCAACATTATAAAAATCAATGGAGCTAACCGACCAGTATTGCTTAGCCTGGGCTGTGAGGTAAGATAAATGTTATTGGCTATATTAAAGTGGGGAGGAGCCACTCGATATGTCCCGCCCTGACTTCCTCTTTCAGTGGAAATTACATCAACCCACAGACAACTGCTTTGTGTTGATTTGGTTTCAAAATGTAGTTATATAAAATTTGCATTTGCTTTTAAAATGGATTGTAGTCTTTTGGTGTTAAATTAATTATTATCAATTTTATTTTTAAAAACTCAACTAAAAGTATTATGATTTAATTATACTCAAATAAGCATTGTTACAATGAACTCTATAATCAAGGATTGTAATAAGAGTTCATTTCCACCCCTGCCTTTATTGCTGAATACAGTCTATATTCTTCTTACCAATGAATTTACACAAAATGTCAAATATTGGAATGTGTAATATATATTATATGGCCAAAAGTTTGTGGACACCTTGCCGTTACACCCATAAGTGGTTCTTCCCTAAACTGTTGTCACAAAGTTGCAATCACGAAATTACACTAATGTCTTTGTATACTGTAGCATTACAATTTGCGTTCACTGGAACTAAGAGGTCCAAACCTGTTCCAGCATGACAATGCTGATCTATACAGACATGGTTTGCCAATGTTAGAGTGGAAGAACTCAAGTATACTCCACAGAGGCCTGACCTCATTGAACACCTTTGTGATGAACTGGAACACCGAATGCAGACCTCCTCACACACCATCAGTAATGCTCTTGTAGCTGAATTAACACACATCCACACAGCCACGCTCCAAAACCTAGTGGAAAGCCTTCCCAGAAGATATTTATATATAACAGCAAAGGGATGTTTAACAATCACATATAGGTGTGATGGTCAGGTGTCCACAAACCTTTGGACATGTAGTGTACATTTTTATATGCTATATCTGACACAACGTTTCATCAAATTAAATATGTCAGCTTTGAACATATGGATTCTAATATTTTTGCCCTTTCTTCTTGGAGAAATTGATCAAGCTCTGACATTTCAATATCATGGGTTGTTTTCTATTGATTCATGACATACAGTAATCCCAATTAGGCACTGTTTTATAGAAAAAGTCCAAATGTGACTGTGTGAAGGGTTTCCCAGGCCGCCACTGCACATACAGTAAATAGTGAAGAAGTTATTGAGCGATTGAAGACCAATCCTGTTCACACTGGCCCTATTGTATTGCACCTGTTAGTGGTTTCCCTGCTTTAACATTCGTCTTTCATGCTCAATAAGGACATGATAATGGGCTGATGATTTGTGTCAGGTGTTTCTAAGCATGAAATAAACACACACACATACACACACACACACTTTTAGAGTTTATACTCTAATTCATACTGTAAAGGGCTCAGCCATTAAAATATTAAACCAAATTTCAAATTGACTTTCAAGTTCAAGTCTTCTTTATATATTTCATAAAGGATGAATTTTTATGCTCCATTTGCTTTGGTTTTGGTTTGCTTTTAAGCAAAATGTATATTTTCCACGAATATTTACATCAGCTAATAAGGAAAGCTTTGCAGTGCATGCAGCAGATTGAAGCATATGCTCAGAAAGTGTTTTGCTGATTGGACTGAGGCCAGGCCTGATCTGAAGGCTGAGGCTTATTGTTTATTGTGACCGGGAGGGCAATAAAACACAAAATACTCCTTCTGAAACAGAGCCAAGTACACCAAGTCTCCAGAGGAAAAAGCCTGAGCTGGAGCTACATCAAACACTGCAAGCCTGTATTCAATTACAGTCCTGAATAAAGTTATGTCTGTCTCAACAAAGTGCTGGTGTCAGTGGGTGTGTGTGAGTGTGAGTGTGTGCGTGTGTTGATAAACAGAGAGGGAGTGCATTTCAGTTCTGTGTGCTTTAGGAGAAAAGGTCAGCCTTTAAATACTTAATCTTATAGCAGTGTCCATCTTCAGGAATTGATAAGAGGTGGATGAAGGTGAAAGCCTGGATTATTGTGATCGTTAAAGTCTCTCTGTCTCCCATCCCGTCAATAGTGAAAGTGAGCAGGTCATGCTTTTAACCTACAAGAAATGCATTTTTAATTTGGTCTACAACGGTGCTTTCACATATGCAGTGTTCATTCCATTTAAATGGAACCCTGGTGTGTTTTGCCCCTGTGTGGTTCCTTTGTGCAACAATCACCTTCAGGTGTGTGTGTGGGGGGGGGGTCTCGGTTCACTTTCAAGTTAACTCTAGTATGGTTCAATTGCAGTGAGAAAGTGAATTGACCCTGAAATGTCATGTATTTTGGGTTGCAGCATTTTTTTTTGTACATATGAGGTGCTAAACTGAGCAGAAACACAGAGCTGTAGCACTGCAGAAATGTGATGTTCTGCATATTTGAACCAATGAATAAATAAATAAACCAAAATATAAATAAATAAACTCTTGGTATGATCCACAGAAGCCTTTACTTTGTGATTGGTTTAGCCCTGAGTAAATAATTTCCAGGCCTCGGGTGATTTTTGTGATATCTGAGTGCACTTGGAAATTCATCCATTCTAACCAATGAATGAAAGAGTTTTACAAGTATGTTAACAGACCGACAGTGAAATATTTGTATAAGGAAATGTAAATTCTACTTACTACTTCTTACTCACAATAGAAGCACCTATTGAGCACAATGAACTAGTAGTATAGTTTTACTGTAACAGTAACAAATATACTGGATTTTGAATTTTGACCATCACCTTCTATAAGACTATCACCTTCTATTCAAAACATACAGACATATACAACAAAATCAAATATATACATATCCTACACAGATGGTAGTGGTGGTTTGTGTTATATTTTATACTCTACTCAGATGATATTGTTAGCTGAGTTTATACTCTATGCTCAGTTGATATTGTTAGCTTAGTTTATACTCTATACTCAGTTGATATTGTTAGCTTGCATTAGCTAGATATCTTGGCTATTCCTTCTTTAAGAAGAATGAGACATTTGTGAAAGGGCAAGCTAACTATTTCTTAATACTGAGGCGACAGCTAAGCATATCCTGATAGGCAAGTTTATCTGTTTAGTTAGTTTTTAGAAAATATTTTATTGTTTTACGAAATCTGTTGTACTATTTGATTGTTTCATTTAGCTCTAAATGCCTTAAAAGTCCTTACCCAACTCATTTGTTTACACTATACCTGATCAAGTAAATCATTATTTCCAAAACATATAAGTACATTTTCTGTGAAGTCTTTAAATAAAATAAAAATAAATACATAAAATAAAATAATTCAGTCATTTTACATGCAGTGGTTAAATATATGTTTGTGCGTAGGGTGACAAATGGTCGTGATCTCGTATAGCAACTCACTAACCCACGGGCCAGCCTGCTTGTGCTACAGTGGTTTGTTGCCTGATTGTGTTCACCTATTCTATGATTAGTTACGAATGGGTTGTCTTTTGTTTCTTTTGTTTATGTCCCACTGCAAATTCTTATCAAGCAATCAGTTACAGTAAGCCTGAGTTTGTTTCCTGAGTCCTCTGTTCTTTTTTTTTTTTTCCTTTCAGTGTTTTTTTTTTTGTAATTTCTTGTTTTGGCCCTAGGTCCTTTTCCTCAGTTCTGTTTTATGGACTGCTGTGTATTAAGCCTTCCTGTGTTCTGACACTGTTTACACACTTACAACATTCTCCACACACTTCACACTGCAACCAATTTGTCTTTAAAAAATGTTTTTTGTACAGCAAAAAAAAAGGTTTTGAGTATCCAGTGCTCTATTTTCAAAGTGAAATGAAAAACAAAACAGATGACAGTTCAAGCCCTCAATTAGCCTTCAGACAAATACAGCAACAGGGAAAACACAAACACTAATTCATATGTGTTATTCGTTTAATGCTGGAGGGAAAAAATATAGATAAGTATGACCCATTTTTGACATTATTGTGTTAAAAAGAAAGGTGAGGAACGAAGCACATTATCTTGCAGGCTTTGTCTGGAAATTAAAGGAGGATGAGGGAGGAAGGAGAGTCACATTGTTTCTCTGAAACCCTTCAAGCTTCAAAAAATTCATCACAAGTTACATTTTATTTGTTTCTCTCCCTGACTTGGCATTGTTTTACCTGGCCCTTAAGGGGGTTGTTATTTCTTTATTCAGTTTCTCCTGCAGAGATGGAAAGTGTTTCTTTGAGTGTCCTTATATTTACTACCTTTAGTATATCCTATTTTCCTGTGATTAGGCCTACTAGCTCCTGTGAGAAACACAGATTAGAGGGTGTGTAGATTTTATCAGAGTACTGATGACAGTCGGGAGGCTTCATTAAAACTTCCACATCCTCTCTCTCTCTCTCTCTCTCTCTGTCTCT
>JAOUWY010000071.1:13059835-13070089 GCA_025728095.1 Prietella phreatophila | reverse complement strand
AGGGTGTACCCCGCCTTGTGCCCGATGATTCCTGGGATAGGCTCCAGGTTCCCCGTGACCCTGAAGAAGAAGTAAGCAGATGGATGGATGGACTTCACCAACTTTTTGTTTCAAGAACATAAAAAGCACATGGACTAGAGCTTCCATGCAAAGCCTTATTGTTTGCATCCCATTAATGTAAGTTCTGAGCCATGTTATTCCAGAAAGCTTTATCGTGTATGACCCTGCCTTGCCTTTTGCGATTTACACCTTCTGGGTTTTGGATTCTGGCTTTCTGGAGGTCACTGTTAATTATTGCTGCAGAGTTATAGGGCAGCTTTGTCCATCCATCCATTTTCTGTACCACTCATCCTACACAGGGTCACGGGGAGCCTATTCCAAGGAACTTGGGGCATGAGGCAAGGGACACCCTTCACGGGGTGCCAATCTATCGCAGGGCACACACTCATTCACACACTATGGATAATGCGGAAATGCCATTCAGCCTATAGCACGTCTTTGGACTGGGGGAGGAAACTGGGTGAAACCCCCAAAGCATGAGGAGAAGTGCAAACTCCATGCAACCCCAAACATGCTAACATGCTTGCTTTCTTTTTTGTTTTGTTCTTTATGTTTGTTGGACCTACTTGCAAGCAACAACGAATAAATAAACTAAGAATAAACTACAGAAAACCCCCCCCAAAAACCAGTAGATAATATATTTGTGCAAGGTTGCCAGGGTACTGATTGCCCAGTGCTTTTAAACAAAACCTGTTTTATAAAGCTAATGGCATTCCTCTAATTCAAGTGACATTACCATTCTGATGATTTACTGTGACCATTTCCAGCCCGAGAAGGCTCACCAAATTACTCATGGATACTTATTCACAAGTCATTTGGAAACGGAAACAACAACACAAAGCGCCATCTCAGTTCTGTTAGCGTAACCTGCTGTAGTTCCACCATTAGTCGCACAAACAGCCTTTGCTCCAGTCCATCCATACAGCAATCAGAGAGACTAAGCAGCGGCAAACACACACTAGCTCGTCTCTGATGGTGGCTTCGACGTAATGAAGAGTCCAGTTGCATTCGGAATTCTGAATGCTGCACCTGCTTCCAGTTAATCAGTCAAGAGTTAAAAATCATGGAACAGATATGCAGACATGTATTTGAAGAAGAAATGATATTTAAGATGCCATCAAGAAATTCCACTCAAATACTGTTGCTGCTTTAATTATTTGTCACTGATATGATGAGGGAAATTCATCTGGAGATGCTCCACACATTTCAGATAAATGTGTGTGTTTGTGTGCAAGACCAAAAAACTGAAAAAGAAATGATTAAGTCTATTTTTCGGGGGGTATGCAGTCTCCCCACCTTTGCGTTAAAGAGACACCTTAGAAATAATCCGTTCCTGTTGAACTATTTAGGAATTCAAGTCTATGAAGGAACATGACAGGAGGGTCAGTGAGCTGACCCCTAATTTAGGAAATAGTTCTATCCCTCAAGGTAATTAGGCTGTCATCCCTTAAAATCCCCCAGTGCCTCGAACAGGAAGCTACAGGACAGATTTCCATGTCCGATTCAAGCCATTACAGCGAACAGATAGACAGCTATGTGACCTCTGATCCCTAGCTCAAGTTCCCAGCCCCCTGAGTAGTGCATATTGTTTTAGCTCGGAGATAACATTAAAATAATGTCTAACCTCTAACCCTTAAATACAAATGAGGCTCGAGAAACAGGGGCTTAGTGTTAAAACATACACCCATGAGTGTGTGACTGATGAATAAATGGGGTTTCTAGAGATTTGTAAATAAACTGAAAAAGATTTCGGTAGATTTCCGGGGGTGCTGCTGCTCCCTTCGAGCCATTCCCATGGGTCATTGTTATTAAATGACATTTTTTTGCTATACAGAATGGAAAATACATGCTTTAGATACTCCAGAGGCGCTTATTTAGCTGAATGTACAACGTCAGCAAGAAATTAACAAGCCATGTCACGTCTGTAATCACCGGTGTACAACCCAGTTATTCCCAAAACATCCAATCAGACCAAAACTAAATGCAAGTGGAGACGATGTGTACGTGTCCTACTAACACCTATGATGCAGAGCAATCACAATGGGGAACGTTTCTTTTTTCATCCTGAAGTGTTCTATTCCGCGTATATCACAGCAGCTTTTTGTTTATTAAAGAATGGCATGCTTTTTATCCATTTATAGTTGCATTAAACGCTGGTGTTAAGCTGGTTCCTGTCATAACTTATGTTTTAGCCGCATCAGTGTCTGTCGGTGTGTCTCAATCAACTCCCTAGTTCAGTAGTCAGGACACTGATCAGGAAGTCGGCCATTTTAAGGGCTGTCTAAATCTCAAAATCTTTCCAGTGCACTCGAATATTCGCTTCCCAAAAAAATCCCACAGTGTACCGTAAAAACCAGGAAGCATCGATGCTCACTATGCTCCTGTACTGAAAATGCTTTCTGAAGCCTGAAATATCTCTGAAGACAGAAATGTGTGATTAAGCTACCACACTAATATGACATGATATGAAAGTAAATATTTTTATTGTACGTTTTGAATTTTTGATATTTTACAACGCGAGTACATAGTCACGTCCCCGGAAACTGAGTTATAAGTGTCTCAATGTGTAGTACCTCAGCGAACACAATATACCGTTTCAAGACCTAGGAAGCTAGGGAGCTGATCGAAGACACACCCAGTTATTGGGATAAAAATGTTCAGCTTGACATGTCAAGAAAAAACCTCAAAGCTCTCCATATTGTAGAGTTTGCCATGTCCTCAACTTCTCCACACAGAAAACGTCACCATATCAATAAATTACATGTTTTTTAATCTATTTATTTGGAGCATAGGCCACACAAGTCCCTGTTTCTTCAGAAATTATAACGCAATAGAATGAGTGCATTGCTATAAACTTGTAATTCCCCTTGTAGCCAGTACTACTGTCAGAGTTACTGTTATAGAAAATGAAACGCCAGCTTCTCATCAATCAGGATCAAGAACTCAACAGCACTGTAGTATAATGTTCTTTTAATATATACGCCACAATTGTTTATGGCTACTAGATGACTATCTGACTTGGACCTAAATCAATAAAAAGGCTGTGTCCAGCTGCAGTTAGTGTGCCAGATGTGTCCTAAGCACTCAAGGTTAGGAAAGACCAAACTGGCCAAGTCATGTGGATTTTTATTGTCATCTCATCTATATGCAAAAAAGGACCACAGTGAAACTGTACATTATCCTGAAACAGTATGAATGGATCAGAATAGTCAGAAATGAGTGAGAACAGTCTCTCTTACCCACGGCTGCTGCTGGAGGCTGTAAGTACGGCGCCGGTCGTCAGGCTCCTCCTCTTGCTTGGCCTGCTGGAACTCCTGCCTGAGCCGCTGTATCCGGTCATGGTTGCTAGGCGCCAGTCTGTTGCTATGGAAGAAGAGAGTGAAAGAATTAAAGACTGTCGTACATCCTCATTTGTGTATGCCCTAATGTCATCGTCTATGCAGATTTTAACCTGAGAGGAGTAAGAGGCAGGCAGGGAAATCAATAAGCAGAGTAGCTGTACAGAGACAATAAAGCTACTCCTTGCTTTGCCTCTTTTGCCCTGGTGAATAAAAGCAGCAATAAACAGACTCGCCAAACCATCCGATTATTATATAATTAATGCTTATAGGATACGCAATCACGTTATATAAAATAAAATGTATCTCTGTAGTGGGCTATCCATTCACCATTCCACAAGGTGTGTGTATAGATTGTTGCGGTTTATCAACAAAGAGAAGATGGAATGACAGCATTCCCTAGATCTCCAGCCATTAGCCTAAACTGCATGTATAGACAGTCAATCCCACTCCCAAATGTTCGGTATATCTCTCGATAAAATGTAAACAGACACCTATACAGGGTCACAGGGGAGCCTATCCCCGGGAAATTGGGGCACAAGGTTGGGGGACACCATGGACAGGATGCCAACCCATCACAGCCTACAAGACGTACCCTGAGGAAACCCCAGAAGCAAAATCTGGAGAACACGCACACGGGGAGAGGTGGGATTTGAACCCCTAACCCGAGAGAGGAGAGGCAAACATACTAACCACTAAGTCACGGTGACCCCTACATCACTTTGGGATTTTTTTTATCTTTTGTCACCCATCTTTATATGGAAGTTAATGTAAAGTGTGTGTCAGATGTCAATCGAGGTGAGGAGTGACAGGACGAGGGACAGATAAGGATGTGGCCTGGTCGCAGAGCTGCCATCACTGCTGATGTATTATTTAAATGCCCAAGTCTTTGTGCCTAAATGTGCCCATAATTGTAGACTGAAGTGAGAAGCGGCCCGCTGATGATAATGGTTGCTCGCACATGCTTGCCAATCAGGCTTCATTAAAACGCAACTAAATCACTTCCCATAAAGGACCAATGGACCTGAATGAGAGCGGCTGAGACATCATAGTGGAACATCCAAGCTCTGTTGTTCTAGGAGGCCATTAAAATCAATTGTATTATCCATAGCTCATTTAATTCCCAATTCCTATATGCATATGTAGTCGTGGAAGAGCTCAGAGGCCGTTATGTTCATTTGCGAGGCAGTATAAGTGAAGCTCTATAAATGAAATGGGTCATTAGCTTCAATGGTGTGGGCTTTTGTTTCTAACCTCTGGCCCAGGCCATTTTAGATGAATGAATGTCTGTATGACTTCATCTTAATAAAGATTTCTTTTAAGCACTATCGCTTGGCACCGAAACAAAAATCACCTTCTTTTACATTCTTGAATTAATTCTCTTCACTAATCCTGAATAAAACAAACCTGTTGTCACAACGCAATACTCTTCTTTCTTCATTTTTGCCAAATACGTTTCAAAGACTGCTCATACCGCACATTTAAGATTAAATAGGTATGAAATACATCTAGCACTGTCACAGCTACCGAGTGCTTCTTTCACATGTGGAAATTTAATTAATTAAACTGATGTGACTTACCCAGATGATACCTATTACAAGTTTTCACCAAGAGAGTGACGTGAAGAAAGAACAAGAAAGAGAAAAGCTTTTAATGGAAAAATACAAGAGAAACGTCTGGAAATTAAGGAATGTGTACGCATCCTGTAAAATCCATTCTCAGGCTGAAAGTGTGAATGAGCCTCAAAGTCTAAATTGAAGCAACAAGGAAATGGCAATAATATGCAATAATAAAGAGGCTTTGGTTGATAAATAGAACTTGACTGGAATCTGAATATGCCAGGAATCAATTTGACCACACACACACGACATGAGGTGTCATTGAAATCCTGACATTTGAATGATCCTTTCCTATGAGCATCAAGAAAAAACAAACAAACAAACAAACAAAAAAGTGTGGGCCAAGGCACCAGACACAAAAGGGGAAAAAAGGTTTCAATTTGCTAATGGATGTTTTTGGCACGAATTCAACAGATTGGACTGAGAGTCTCATTGGCGTCTTGGTAGATCCCCTCTTTTGTGTCCATTTGCAGACCTGCGAAGCTGCGTCTTTTCTAAAAAGCAATGAATTCCTGTGAAAAATAAGCAACAAATCACTCGGTCATTACCACGGATCTGTGAGGGGGAATTAATTTGGCCATTAGCTCTTGTAAAAATGTGTGATTACACATTTCTGTCGGTGGCATGGTGCCTGGTGTCCACGCTCTCAGTGAGGAAAAAAATGTTAACAAGGTTTGAGCAGCGCAGAGTAAATGAACAACAAGGCCTGTGAAGAGGAAATGAGTGAGAGAGTAGGAGGATTCAGAGGCCAGAAGGCCCAGCTTTTGTTCACATCAACCTGGTTTTGCAGGAGGAGCCTTGATGGTGTTGGAAGCTTGGGGGGGGGGGGGGGTTGACGTGAGACTGGTCCTGGAATCATCAAAGAGCCATTTGATTGGATTAGAGCTGAACATTTTCCAGGAAAGAGTGAGATAGACTCATCTGACACACCTCCTTCACTCTACCGACATGTCAATCTAGTCTGTGCTTTATTAATCCTCCTGTCCATCCATTAGCTGATAGACATGGAGATGTCAGAAAGTCCTATTATCATAATCCTCCTGCCTTGCAACAGCCGTCTCTTCTCAACCCTCTGGCTCCAAAACAAACAGCACAGAGGCGGTCGTTAATGCTTCTTTTTGACCCTGGATAGGTCAAATTGTCTATAAGCCACTGAGAAACACCTGAGTTCGGAGGTGAGCACAATCGTGGGGACTATAAAAAGTCCCAGCTTGTATCCACGCTCTCTCTCAAACGGCCGTCAGCACCTTATATCCATTTATTTGAAATTGAGAGCAGTCTTTTACAGCCTTAAAGTATACGAGTGCTTGTATATGGAGCAACAAGATCATAAACTAACTAAAATATGAAAATGACAGTGAGGAGTTGGAGAAATGGAAACTGCACTGGATCAAGGGGCTTGTCTTCATGCGTTGGATGGGGGACTGATGAGGAACTCTCATCTCATGAGGAGCTAAAAAAAAAAAAAGGCACTTCAAAGAACTTGCTGCTATCTGATCTGCTGGAGGGAATTCATTTTCACCCCATTGCAGTGCAAAGACAGATGCCTTTTTTCTTTGTGAAAAAGTTTTGCAACATCAGAGTTGTTTAAACTTCCCAAAAAAGGTTATATGCTTGCTTGAGTATATAATCTCATCTGGATATTGTAGATTTGTACCCTCATGCCAGGACCTTTATTAAAAAATCTGCTCAGACTGAACATCCTTTCAACATACTCGACTTTACTCTTCTATACTTCACAGGCTGGTTTCTTTCTTATGTCAAGGAGATCACCTTTGCCACTCCTATTACCCCAGGTTTATTCATTAAGGACCTCAATTCATGATGTGTGTCTATTGGAAAAAGTGCTACACAAAGAAAATTGAAATGAAAGCAGATTCACCATAAATCCCGAAGTCAGTGTAAGAAATTAGCCCCAGTGATCAGAGAAGGAAAACAGTGCCAAGAGGCAGAAGGAGCCGTACCAGCCTCTACACAACCCGTATTCATCCCTCATACATAAACCAGATGGATCCTCCCATCTGGCTGACCGATACTGTGAATACCTCAACGTCATGACACAAGATCAGTCTCTTTGATGATGAAATATCAGGTGTCTCTAGGATTATAAATACCACAGGGCATGCATCAACGTCAGCCAGCGGCCCGGCTAAACAAGAGCTCACAGAGGCTGGCAGCAATTTGCATCAATAAAGCGCTTGCAATTAGAACAAATGCAGTCTTCGGCACCCTTCCGACTGCTCCGGACAGCAGCACAGGAGGAGCAATACGAGCAAGGACTGAGACACAGACAGCTCTGCCTAGGCTTCTTGTTTATGCAACGGATCAAATCACATGACAGCTGAAACCGGTATAGAGGACAAAAGACTGTGCGGTGTGAGAGGCAGACACGTTTTTTCCATGTTTGAACCCTCCCTGATTTTTATTCCGGCTTCTGATGTTTAAATGCAGCCTGGGTACTACAACGTTCTGACAGTAAAGCAATTAAAGGCGGAGGGTGATAAAACATCCATATGCCACAGCATTTAACGAGCCAACAAGTTCATTCTCCCGGCACAATGAGAATCACTCAATATCTGTCTTGTGCTCACTGACTGAAAGGTCAGTTTACAATTGCTTGTACCCCTCCCCTTTTCCATTCATTCTCTCTTTATTTCTGTCTCCCGCTCTCCTTTTCCTTCTCCCGCTACCGACCGTTCTTTCTCTATATTGTCTTCCCGAATAACACCCCTTGTCTGTTTACTTCGCGGGCCTCCGAAAGCAATTTCTCCAGCGACGGAATGTTATTGTGGCAGATTAAATGCTGCAAAATCTTGTGTGACACTCGCTTGCTCTCGCACATACTGTAGGAAAGCAGATGTGGCAGCACACTGATAACGTTGTATTGAGAAGGCCCTCATCATCAGAGGAAACAATAGAGGCATGAGCTCACCAGATACCAGCGATGGAAAGAGACGGTTTTTATAGACTCTGTACACAAGGGTCGCAGATGGAAGATTTCATCAGACGTGAGCTTAAGAAATTGAACATTCTTGGAAGAAATAGATACAACAATGCTGTTACGTCTAATACTTCTGGTTGGGAACGGTATTCCATGAGCTGGTTGTAGTTGGCACACGATTAGGTCTGATGTAGACTTGATTAGACAGGTGTTGGGATTTGTTTCTTCTTTTTTTTTTCTTTGAAGGACAATTTCACGGTAAACGAATAGAGCTGGGATCCATCCCGGCCTTGCAGAGCGTCAAACAGATGAAATCCCAGGATGCCCATCAATAAGGCTACTATAAACTGCTCTGTTCCCCTTCCGACACATAGCAGTGGACTTGAGAGAAGAAGAATGGAATGTTGTATGAAACGAAAGAAAAAATTAAAAGAGGTCATCTTGTAAAGAAAAAGTTCCTCCTGAAACACATTAAACAGGTTTATATCGACATATTTTTTCCAGTTATAAAACAGCCATAGTTTGCAGCGAGCTACAAGCTTGACGGTGGTGTTAGCATGAAGCTCTGGAAGCTAGTCTGTTTGGACAGAGTGTACACGTGAGGAATCCAGAGAGCTGGACAGAGGACTAAAGTGCTGCTGCATCGTTCTTCAAGTAGAGGTTGATTAAGGAGTAAATCCCAGTGGCACCATGCATTGTGAGCGATGTAGGAAACTGTTATACACATAACACAGTAGCCCAGTTGAAGATAACGTGATTATAAATATCTATACGAGGACGGGTTTTTCTTTTAACGAACACAATAAGGGTTTCTTCTCAATAGAAGTTTCAATTAAATCAGATAATCAGCAACACTGTCCATGTTTATATCTTTGCTCAGTTTTATATACCTAAAAAAACCGGTCTAACAGCGTAAGACAGATCATCGGTGGTGATGATTCTCTCTCTCTCTCTCTCTCTCTCTCGTCCTCTAAAGCTACATAGGGAAGACTTGCCTGGTCTGCAGCCATATTGCATCAACTCAAAAGCTTAAGTCATTAATTCTACACCCTGCAGACTTTCATTTTCCATCAAAGCCGGTTATATCTGCAGGATGACAGTGAGAGTCAGACACACACACACACACACACACACACACACAGCACAGAGATTAAATCTGAATTACTCCTGGTCATTTTCAGAGGCCCAGATAAAACCAGACCAGGATAAAGTTTGCTCTTTTTTCCTCTAATCTTCACAGGAAATCAGTGCACATCAACCGATCTGCTTAACTCAGGACTCAATCAGACTTGACCGAGTCCGTCCGACCACACGCTGCTGTTCTGCAATACTTTCGATAGTTTGCCTTTTTTGGTCTGACATTATGCGTTATCTATAATTCTGGTGATGTGTCACTTTTTATTTCATCCCCTCTCTGTCTATCTGCATCCTTCTCCTCATCCTTCACACTGTTTTTACAGCCTCGGTTTTGGCTCTTCTCTCTCAGGACCGATGGCCGTGAGCCAGAAAGACGGAAAAGTCTGGTTCTTGTATTGAGTGAGTGACAGCTGCAGCTCAGACAACAGACTGGTTTACTGTTCCCTGACTTCAGTCATGGCCCGTGTAACTGATGCCCCGCTGTGCCCTCTCCGACCCTAGCCAAGTGGCCACTCTCCCATAGATGCTCACTAATAAGCTCCCCCACCAGGGACGAGAGACATGCTTTTTTGTTTCTCTCTTTCTGTTCCATCCTCCATCACCACAGCCTCTGGCATCCTATTCACAGACCCACAAGGCGTGACAAAAGGAGCAGGGAGCACGATTAGCGAGACCACGGTCTGCTGGGTAAGAGTGAGGGTGCTTCAGGAACGAGGGAGGGAGCTCTTCTAGGGCATCTTGACCCACTCTGTTCTCATTAAACACAGAGACACAGACACACTCAGACAAGCGTCCTCCCTTTGTAGGAGCTCTTGTGGAGAGGAGAGAGGAGAGGGGATAATAAACGGAGAGGAACACAAAGCCTCTCTAAGCTCTTGAATACAGACAGGTGCAAATGCAGACGCACACCCCGTCCCTCAGGAGGGCCTCCGGGGGCCACTAACTAACCATCCTGTTCTACATCACAACCCTGACCATCAGTCACTGACCCCGCCCCCTTTATCTCTCTCTCTCTCTCTGTCCTTCTCCCTCTCTCTGTCCTTCACTCTCTCTCTCGCTCTCTCTGTCCTTCTTTCTCTCTCTCTCTCTGTCCTTCTCCCTCTCTCTGTCCTTCACTCTCTCTCTCGCTCTCTCTGTCCTTCTTTCTCTCTCTCTCTCT
>JAOUWY010000071.1:12991535-13002373 GCA_025728095.1 Prietella phreatophila | reverse complement strand
ACACACACACACACACACACACACACACACACACACACACACACACACACACACACACACACACACACACAAATTTATTTGCAAACCATATGGAAGCAGCTGATTTGACAAAAATCTATACGTAAAATTGTAAAATGTTCAAATTGACAGATTTGTTTCTCTTTTTCAGCATTAGTCACTTTTTATAAATAAGGATGTGTTTAATACATTTAGTTTTGTAAACATTAAATAAATAATAAATCAGCTTTTGTTTTTCTACACAATACCGCTGAACTGCTGGCAGTGATGCATGTCACGTATCATAGAACAGCCACTGAGACCTGCGTTATGATATTTGTGTCAGATCGTACACCCGAACCGTCCACGGTATGAAACCATTTAATTTTGTGTTGCGTGTACAAGAATAACCACTTCAGACCTGTTTACTTTCTCCGCTCTGCTTTGGGAATATTCGCACCGATCAACTTCTGACTCTGAACTTGGTGAAAGCCATATGTATCCATTTATTATGGAGAGTCAACATTCGCTTGTGGTTAAAAGCTTTTTATAGCAGGACTCTGACACCATGAAATTTCCATTAGCTTTCATTTGCAAAAGCAAAAAGGTTGCTTGCCTCGATTCACTGATGAAGGCAGGCTGATTGAGGTGCTGAGAAACTGAAATGCTTTCAGATTGCAGACAAAATGCATTATGGCATTTCTGTAGATTGCAGGCCTTGGAGCTGAATAAAGAAAGAAAGTGGGGAATTAATTCCATGGCCACAATGATAAATAGTACAGCAAATTTCACAGAGTCTTCGTCTAAAGTGATATGCAAAGCAAGAAAGTGGCTGCCTTTTTTTTTCTTGCAAAGATAAGATGCCCTCAGTTCTCATTACTTCTTATAACATCTACAGTACAAGTAACAAGTCTTAAACACATACATGTGCAAATCATCCAGAAGCAAGGCAATTTCTTAGAGAACTGGTGTTGCTGAGAAACTGGAGCTTGAGGTTTTAAAATGATAAACAATGCTAAGTTAAAGCAGTCTCCATATTTACAGTACTGTGCAAATGCATTCTGTAGGGCAAAGATGCTTTAAAAATAACGAAATGAAATGTTTCTATATATTAAAAAAGATACTATGAAGAGCAATACACAGTAATAAATGAAACAGTCAGTATTTGGTATGATGACCCTTTGCTTAAAAAGTTTGTACTGAAACAAAATCGGGTGCCCAAGACTTTTGCACAGTACTGCATATTTGTGTGAGGACTGGCTATGCTTTTTGCGAGAGAGAGAGAGAGAGAGAGAGAGAGAGAGAGAGAGAGAGAGAGAGAGAGAGCGAGAGCGAGAGAGAGAGAGAGAGAGAGAGAGAGACTGTTATCATCTTCCCCCCGGTAAGGGTGGTACTATCTATGTTGCTATAAATAGGCCGCTGTTGTATTAAGAGAGAATGAGACGATGATTGTGAATTCAGCGGAGGAGACAAAAGCAGCTGTTTATCACACACTCCAAAGCAGCAGCCAGTGCGGTGCAGTGTGCCAGCTAGTAGCTGCCGAGGCCGAGCACGGGAAATAAAACGGGCTTCACTCGCTTTTTTCCTCTTGAAAGAAGAGGAGGGACAATACGCTATAGTAGATGTTATGGTTCTTTTGAACCTTATCTGAGAGTCATGTCTTCCACTTAATCATGCATTTAAATAATACATGTGCCTCACATTCACAGTGTTAGTGAGAAATGTATAGAGCTGTTGTGAGCACAAATCCTAGGACTGTCAAAGAGCAAAGGAACAAGCCCAATGAAGCAGTTTAAACTAAAAAATGAACCAATCAATGATCCCACCTTCGGCTGTTATTTTCATTGACATGTGACATATATTGCCACAAAGCACTTGTGCTGAAATCAGGCTTCTTGCTAGGGGACCAAGAGTAATAAACAGGGACATATGGGTGGAGCTAGAAATAGTCCAAACCAATCATCACAAAATTGTCAGGCAAATGCTAGACAGTCTGTCACAAAATCTTCGATGGGTACAATGGGAAAGCCAGAAAGTTCTGACTGATTTCCTGTTTAATGTCTCACATAAATCCAAAAAAAAAAACCCAATAGTTGTTAATCGATGTTAGAATTCTACAATCAATGATTTCTACTATAATGCATGCCTGACCTATGACACTTTGTATACTCATAAATGATTATAGTAACATAAATGATAAATATACTGTATGACTTAAAAAAAAAAAAATTATAAGTCTGCTTAAAAGAACATTGTAGTCTCTAATGCACTTATGTATTAGATATTGTATATAATGCATTGTGTGACCTGCCATTATATACTCATGCTTTATTAAGTGCTGCATGTAACTATAACAACCTATGAGTATTACAGGCTTACGCTACTGCAGGTGTTACAAGATATTGGGTGTGCTACATAACATGTTATAAATACATTTATACTGCATTGTTAATGCAGAATTCACAGGAAATATAACTCGTGTTCTTACATCATGTTGAAAATACTGTCACCACACCGCAACCTACAGAAATCTCCTCCTACTGTAACCTTCATGAGATCGCGCAGCCACAGCACAGGGGTTAACCATCGACCATTAGCATCTCCCTCCTATCCCCAGAGATATCGACACCCAGATTAAGCAGGTTATTGAGTGGCTGCATAGTGTCATGGAGTCACATGGACTTGAGGTCACACCACAGGGGAGGGACTGCGCTGAAAGATCCATGTCGCAGTGGGAGGGGGAGGGGCTACTGGTGAGACAAACAGCGTGCCATCTCGTACTGTGGATAGTGAAAGGTCACGTAGCAAGTGGCAGTTGTCAATCATTAGCTCGATACGATTACACTCGATGAGGTAATTATGAGCTAGCTAATCAACTGTGCTGAGAGTTAGTAAAGCTGTCCCATCACGCTTCATTCGCCATCGCCGACACTAAATCACACACACAGACGTTGTAATGAAAAATCTTTGAGCGCGCTAAAGGTCTTAAAATAGACATTGGAGAGCTGTGGGGAAAAAACACTGCCATGACACAGTGGTGAGCACAGCTATGTAAGAGATAATGAAGCAACAGGAGAAAACTGGATTTTAAATGTTTTTAAATTAAATGCTGATGTAGCTGCGGAGGAAAGCGGAATGACAGAATCCTTTTCAGTGGGGAATAAATGATCAGCAGTGCTTCAGGAAGATAAAGAATCTGTTTGGTTTGGGTTTTTGTTTTTGTCTTAAAGCTGTAAACAAGCACAATAACTTTTCAACCTGTGGTCGCAGAGAAGTTCAACATTAAAGTTTTAACAGCAACATCTGTAACACAAGGCAAGCACATTTACTTTTTTCATGGAACCAGGAAGAAAACTGCGTGTGGGTGATCTGTTTTGTTCTTAACATGGCACAATCTCATTGTATATGGATGACTTTGCCCTTCCCAGATGACACAGATGGATTTCCAGAGATTGGCTGTGTTGCACAGACTGACATGGAGCCATGGTTTGACACTATAATAAAGGAGGCTTCAGGTTATAAAATTTTCGCACCTTGAACATTATTGATGATTTTCCTTCGCTGTAAGACCTGCCACTGGGACATGTTGGTGAAACATGATTATTGCATTTGATTTTTGCTTTTCCACGGTGAGGGAGAGATTAAGTCGTACACTAGAGGACACATGAGCATATACGGGATCATTTTCAAATGCGCAGAAAGCAGCTGGATCTTACCGGACATGTGTAATGCTGAGCTTCATAATACTACATTCTAACCAGAGCACCTGATTTCAAAAACACCAGCACAGCTTCATCCTTAACACAGAGAGTCTAAGTATCGCCCCCTACCTGTCCGAAGATAGTGGTCCTCCATTGCGTGGCTTGTTGACTTGGGCGTAGAGACTCTCTAGGCCCTGATCTCTGGGACTGTGTGGCCTCTGGTCCTGGTTCAGGCTCTGGCTGCTGTCCATGGACGAGTCGAGTGAGCCGATTCCTGCGTAGGTGTGTTCCTCATCAGAGCTGAAAGCTCGTGTCACGTCTTGAATCTCGGCATAGTCTCTCTCCCTGGCCTGGCGCTCCCGCAGCTCCCTTTTCTTGGCCTGGATCCTGCAAACACACACAGTACATAACATTGTTGGATTCTCTGACCTGTAGTTAGACAAAGTAAAACATGTGGATAGGCAATTATCCATCATGGTGGGCCATGACATATTTAGTTCATATTTTCTTTTGTAAGTTTTGTTATTTTTTCATCAGATCTAACTCAGCCAATGAAAGGGTTGTTGATTATCTCATCAGGTATAGTGGGGCAGTGAACCCACTTTTAGGAGATGAACAGCAAATCAATCTAGATGACTAGAGAGAAATGATCAGAAAACAGATGAAGTAATTGCCAGTTTTAACTGAGGATCAGACTGCCAGAGTTTGGCTACTAAATCCTAAAAACATCTGCCCTAAGAAACATCAAAAACCATGCAAATATGAAGTGTAGTTCTAAGAGATAAAGAACTTTAGGTACATGATCAGTGTTTTTTTGTCTTTACTCCCTGCTGTGTTGATGTTTGCCTGAGTTCAGAGCTCCTACCGGGTTAATAGGCTGCTCAGACACCACCCTCCCTTCCTGTGTTTACCTTGGACCCTTACCCCTATTACGACGGCCTGCTCAATGGAACCTTGAGACAAAATTCTTTCAAGAACCTCCAGTGGGAGTACATTTCAATCAGCTTTCTGCAGAGGTTAAGCCCTTTCTCCTCAGAGTGCCTCTCCTGCTGCTTCCTCTTAGAGAGCAGAGTCGGAGCAGGCCTGCTACGGCTGACGTCGTACAGAGCTGCTAAAACAGCCAGTGGGAGATCTTCCGGACAGGAGTGGAGCAATACGTCCTGTAGGCGTCTTCCCAAATGGCAGGAAAAGTGGGGCCTCTCTGATCTTCCGCCAGCTGCCCCTTCGCATGCTTTCTTCAACTGCATGCTCTTTGTTTTTTCCCCTCCATAAATAAACTGAGGACAAATTTGAGCTGAGGTGAATGATGTGTTTTATTTTGTATTAAAGCGTGTGAGGGAACATATCTGTGTTGGGATGCGGGCATCTCCTGGAATAGGAATGCATTCAGTGTAAGCCCCCTATAGCATGACCCATGGCACACACATCCTGTCCGCCTTATTAGATCCAAATGAGCTTTAACATTGTGTCTGTTTCTCAGCTTCAGTTTCCCACACCAACCCACAGTGCTGGGAGTGCCTTGTTTCACCAACACCCCAGGTCGCAGTTGACCTCTGCCCTTTGCCAGCTGCCCATCACGACTCTGACTGACTGCTCCATGTTGCAATCTTTGGGCCAACTATGGGTTAGCCTGGGAAGAAAAATTAGATGTTTCCACAGTTTCTCATAAGCGCAATCTAATTTCCCAAAAATGAACATTCTCTCTCCGTGACAGCCTAATGCAATTACAATGCCATTTACTGTAGCTTCATTTTGTTCCCTTTCTCGCCTGTGCAAATCTAAGTCTGGAGAGGACTGCGTGAGAACTGCGTACTTATCCGCGTCATGTGCAGCTAATAGCCTAGTGGTAATGAGAAAAACTGCTGGGGTTTGTAAAACCAATAATGCCATTGTAAACCCAAATATTCTGACCGCATAAACAAGCATTTTTCTTAATCAAACTCTTGGCTTGAAATCTCGAAAGAAATCCACACTTTGGAACATTCTGGTTTTAGGCTGTTGATTTAATATCAGGGACATGAGCATGGTGAAATGTGAGAGGACAGCTAGGTCAACCCACCTGCTGTCTGCTCAGAAACTGATGTCACCTCGCTGCCCGGAACATCTCTGCTCTGTGTTATGGCAGGTTTTACAGAAACCAAATAGCAAATCCATCCCTCTGGCAGACTGTACATAATAGACAGATAGAATCTGCTATTGCACTGTATGTCTCACTGAGATAATGTCCAGTATGAGTTAAAGCACCAGGCCATACCTGGCCCTGTGGTCATACACCAAGATAGCCAATAGACGAGATGAGGTAAAATTGCTATTTTCCAACAATGCCATTGCTTTTCTAGCTGCTTTACCTAGGATATTGGGGAAAAACTTGGTTTAATATGCCTTGTTGCTACACTCAAAGATTAGTTACATTCAACGTTGATGTTGCTGGCCCATAACTTTGAAATGGCTACCAGTGAGAAGGACCATTGTATGGCATGTGTCAGGACAAGATTTATTTTATACAGGCAGTGATAAATTAATTTCCGGTACGCTATTGCTGCTTAAAGCGGTCATCCCTCAAGCATACTTCCTTTTGTGCTTTCCTCCTGTAAGAATGTAAATTGAGGAAATGATCGTAGCATACATTCAAAAAGCACTAATTGGGCATTAAGGACCCTGTTTGTACCTTAAATGAGCCGTTACACTGTATTCACAAGAAATGTACCTTTACCTTTTCTGAAAGGGTGTGTGTGTAAGCGCTTCTGCAAGAGCATGTTTTACATTTGTGGACTGCCATCCATCATTACTGTAGACTGATATCGTAGGTACTCGGGAAATGCATTCAGGACGGGTCTACTTGTGCGCTTAAATGTTTGTATGTGTGGATATGAGCTCGGGCTAGCTTGGTGAGAGTCCACTGTCTCTTGTTTACTTCATTACACAATTAATGGCCTGTTGTGGCGTTAGTTCAAAAGACAGAAGTGGATAAACTGAACATGATTACTGCTCTGTCAATTTCTCTCTGTCCCTCAACGAGTGAAGGCCATCAAATACTCCTGGTGTTTCATGTGGCAATGGTCCAGAATCATTACCCACCCACATTCAAAGATAATTAGTGCCAACTGCTCCTCTGTGTACGAGTGTGTGTGAGAGTGAGAGAAGAATATGCTTATTTCCTCGGTGTGTGTGGGAATGCAGATGTGTGACCAATTAAGAGTTCGATGTTTTTATTAGCTTGCATATGCACTGCCCGTTGGTGTGTAGGTGTTCTGGCAGAAGAATAATTGTACTAGCTATGCCTACCATTATGTTTCTAGGTAACAGCCGAGAGAAAAATAAAGAGTCCTTAATACGTTGGCTTATATGTCTTTAGACAGCCATTAGAGCCTACATATGCACAAGATGTTATACATGTCTGCAACACCTCATTAAGAGCTGCCCAAGTATAGCCAAGTACTTTTCATATCGCTTCTTTATCGGAAGATTGGCTATCAGTCTATCAGTATAACTCTTTCTCTGCCAAAACCACACTGTAATATTCTAAAAAATAAATGATGCATAACCCAAAGATCTAGAAAAGGTTTTGAATGATAAATTACACATTTAACTTGCCTTGTGAGCGATTAACAAAAGTAGGAAAATAAAGCTCACTGGTTCTTGGAGTTGTGTTTGAAAAAATGGTTGGGGGTGAGGGGTGTTAGCCAGGAATGGCACTTTGGCTAGCCTGCGGTCCTTCCTTTCCTCACTGAATAAATCTCACTGCTTATCAAAACAACACAATTTGGCAAGCTACACCACTCTACCCGCAACACCTCCAACATGCTGAGATGATCAAAAGAGTGTGGCAGATTGCTCCAACACATATGCCATTTGTATATTTTAAAGTCTGCTATAATGGCATTAAGTACATATAGATGAGTGACAAATTAAAGGAAAAACCAGTGGCTCTGTTATGTTGTGGCGTGCAAGTTATGCGCTGTATTTTGCTGGGATGGCTGGAATCCGCTTGTAGATGAGAGAATCACTGCAAATGAATAAGACAAAAATGTTCTTCTGATCACATTTATCCTGTGATTAAACACTTTATACTGATGGGTGTGGGCTAGTCCAGGATGACCCCGCCCCCATGTACAGGGCACAAGGGCTCATTGAATGGTTTGATGTAAATCATATTCGATGGAGTGACGTGTTAGACAGCACCATCATCTTCATCAAACTGGGTGAACATCTTTTGGAAGCAAGACATAGTCTCCGTGCCAAGGCACACTGAGGCTGTTCTGCCGTCTTGTGGTGGCGCTAAACATTTCTGGAGGTACTATATGTTTGTTTCCCATTCATTTTAATTACCCACCTGTATATGCGAATGCAATATATATAGTATAAATGATGTGTTTTTATATGTAATTATATGTCATTTACACTAGTACTAATTTTATACTTGATTTGGACTAATTTGGGTGACAAATGATACTTGAAAGTGACCTTATTACATCTTTAAGTTGATGTTCTCCAGATACACTTCTAACTAATGTATATTTTACAATTAGTGTTCTTCTATCCAGCTGTACATATAGTAAACCTGGATGAAGCTGAATAAGCGCCCCACTTCCCCCAGGACTGATCGGAAAGTAAAAAACAACAAAAAAAAAAAAAGCCAATAAGGTGACCCATCAGATGAAGCCTGTGGTGTCAGAACTGCCCAGAGTGTAACAATTATAACCACTTGCAGGATATAAAAATCCTAAGAACCACTTTAAGCCACAGGCTATCAACTCAATGACAAACACAATCAGGTTCACAATCAGCCTGTGTCGTCTGCCTTTGAACTCGGCATTCTAATTAGTCTAGTCAAACAGCAAAATGTTACAAAAGGCTCCTGAGCATAATGAGCTACAGTAATTATTTTGTAACACAATTACTGCCACGATGCAGGAGGAATGATGGTATGATAATGATTAACGTGCATTAATGCGTCAAATAAAGTATGAAAATATGTGCAGAGCTGTGGGAAGACTCACATTTTTTTAAGCGGTTATAGTTTAAATGGACCAGAAATACTAGCAGAATTTCAGCTAAGAAATGTGTACTTTTTATGCCATAAATTTGCTTTTCTGAAAAAAGGTGTGAGAAATGTAGAAATTAACACATTTAAAAAAACAAGCAAAAAAACAAAAACAAATCAGGGATATCAAGGACAATTTCTTTAATAAATCAAATCTTTACCACTCTTGACCACAACTATAAGCCAAAACTCTAAAAATAAATAAATAAAACCATACAAAAACCAAGGGTTCGAGTTAAATACCTCATAAATAGCCTAAAATTAGATGAATGCATACAGACAGAAAAGACTCTAGAGGGACCAGTGGGAATCAGACATGCATTTACGAGCATTCTTCCGGCTGGAGTGTGGGTCCCTAGGAAGAAAGGAAGCTGCTAGTTGCGATTGCAGGGCTAGTTGAAATAGGGCTGAGAATTAGAGGCATCTCAGGCTGGATACACTCAGGAAAAAGCAATACAAACAAAAGGAAACCATAGGCTTAAGGAGCAGGAAACCAGGAGATGGGTGTGTGCTAGCCACTGATTAGCCGCAAAATGGAGTCGGGAAGATAAGAGCGCAGCTAATCTGCTAAACGGAAGACCCTGTTTACCACTCTTAATTCCGTCCAGTGGTCAGTACTATGCTCTGAAACCAAGCAGTTACATTCCATACAAATCCACAAACCTACATCCCGTTGTATTTGTTAACACACTGATACAGATGAGAGGATGCACATTGTTCTGTGGTTCCTGCCCTGGCTGGGTGGCTGCAAAACCCTAGAGGATTTCCTCAGAGATTGTGCCCTGAATGCGTTCACCCCATCTCTAATTGGAGCTCTGCCATGGTGGTCCTTGCATTCAAAGCAATTTAAAAAAATCTAAAATCATGCAGGGGTCCATGAACCACCACAGGCATAAACAAAGCCCACCAGAAGAGTCGCTGTGCTGCTGATGAGGCACGGAAAGGCTGGAGGACCGGCAGAGGACTGTGGGCAGCAGCTGCTTACAATTTACTCAATTGTGGCAAAACAAATGCTACTGATGCAGACACTCCATCATCCTCAACCCACATCAAGCCTGATAGCACTCTGCCTGCTTTCAAAGCTTTCTTTTTTCCCCTTATTTTTATTTCGCTCAGTGTTGCAGGGGCTGTCATCCATACAGCAGTGACAGAAGAGGATTTAGGGAGCTTAAGTCATTCACAAATATAGCAATGTAAGCCCTACAGCTCATGAGTTTCATGAACATCTTAGAGAGCAAGTACACTAAATCTGCTGCAGTGCTAGTATGATGGTTGATCCAGTATACCTGTAGTGATTCTTTTTCCAGGTATGGATTTGGTCCTCCTCGTCTTCGTGGAGTTTAGCGATCCCGACGAGCACCTAGGAGTGCTTCCACATATGCAGTGTTTAATCCATTAGAACTGAACCCTGTTGTGTTTTGCGCCTCACAGTGGCTTCTTTAGTTAGGTGAGAACACAGCATTCACATTTGCTTGTGGAGCACAATAACTAGTACGAGTGTGTCTGAGCAAGGTTGTCTCGGTCCTCATGTTTTTGGTTTGTTTAAATTGTGCAGTGTGAAAACAAACTAAGCCAAATGGCAAAATGAGCCAAAGTATAAATTTCCCGTGCCAAACAGACTAATAGTTACCCTTAAACTACCTCCACTCTTACTACACCTACACCTACCTTCACCTCATCTAAAATATCAAGAGCCTGTAGAAACAGCCTTGTCCCTGTGGCGATTGTAATCAATCACAGCTTTCAGAACTTTACGGCACTGCAAACATGTACACATTTACACGTCTGTCCTACGTATGCTTCACTGTATAATAACACAATATCAAAAGAATACAGCAGCTATTGATTTTTTTTTTTAAACAGCTGTCAGTCTCCCTAGTGCTTTGAATATCATGTTCACGCTGTGGTGGCTGAGTAGATTATTATTGCTGGGACAATTTCCCTAAAGGACTCACCTCTATTAAGTGGAGGAATACTCAAGCACAGAAAACGTTGGGGGAGGGAGGAAAGGAGAAAACAAATCTTGATTTAATTCAAGATGCAAGCCTGAGAAACCTCCACAAACAAAATCGATATTAGCTTATTTTATTTATATA
>JAOUWY010000071.1:12870169-12884723 GCA_025728095.1 Prietella phreatophila | reverse complement strand
ATACAACACTCTAAACATACGACCAAACTGCAAACCCTAATTAAATGTTTGAGCCCCATCTGTGAGCATGGAAAATTTAGCTCTGCCTAAAGCGCTGGAACAGGAAGCGCTTATGAGCATAACAGGAACGTAACCGTGTACGTCTAAGTTAGACGAGTCCAGCGCTATAAGTACGAGCCACTCATTACAAGGCCGAGGTAATGCGGGGTCCTTTTGATGGCGCTTGATGCACTGAAGCTTTAGGCAAATTGAGCTTTACAGCTTGCCATAGATGCTACTAAATCGTAGGGAAATGTTGTTAAGGGTTCAGGCATGGGTCTCTATAGCAATTTGCTTGCCATCCACAAAGCGACCTTTTTGGGAGAGGCAAATGAATATAAATGGGTCGAATGAGTGAAGCTGGAGAGCGCTATAGCGCAGGTCAGAGCAGGGAGCGTACGGCGGCACTGACCTTATCACCAGAGCAGCCCTTCATTACTCAGAGAGCACAGACGGGCAAGCGAGATGATGCAAAGAGCGATAGTTGCACCGGGATATGTGTATCTTCATTTTAAGACACATTTATAGCCATCAAGTCAGGCTCTTCACTATTTGGGCCGCGGAGAAAGCACTGCTCTTGGACTCCTCAACCCAGGGGAAGAGTAAACACGCAGCACTAAAACGTGAATCGGGCTCATTCAAATTCATCTTTGCTGTTCGTGGGTCTAATTTTAGACATTGTGTTGTGGAGGAGAGGCAATCAGAGTCAACAACATTTGCCTGAGAGGTTATTAGAGATAATCCAATGTCCTTTTTCCAACTCTTAGGGCATTAGGAGAGTCCAGTGCTAATGGTGCTCAATCAGGTAATTAGAGAGATGCCTCTCTAACAGCCAGCTAATTAATCACGGATGTCTTCACTTCCTTTTTTTTTTTTGGTCTTGGTAATGTGAATGTAAAATGATGGTGGAAAAAAAATGTTTTCCTTTCCGAGTTAAGCAAAATGTCCTGATTTTAAACAATCTAATTAACTTCTGGTCACAAGGCAAAAGGGGGGCATTATGACCGAAGTGAAAATTTGGTTCTGCATAGTCCATTATTTGATTAGAACACATTCGCTAAGAGACAGAAAAAGATTAAGGAAAGAGAGCCCTAGCTTTTATAAATGCTGTTTTACAATAGGGGAAAAAATAACAAATAATAAAATGACCAAAATGAGTCTGGTTTTGAAAAAGCCCAAATTGGCCATTTCACGTGGACTTCCAGAAACCAGCCTTGGACGAAAAAGAAACACGGCCTATGTCAGAAATAAGAACAAGTAAAACAGCTTAGGCCATAAAACTTTGAACTCAAAAAATGAACAACAAAAGCTGAGCTGACATGAAGAAAAAGTGACCTACAGTAATTCTCCCAGAATGGTGAAAGCTCTGCTGTTGGTTAAACTGTAAATAAAGGTGCAGCCGGTAGGAGATCCACTGGAACAGAACCAGGTCAGAGCTGACAGACTGTAGGGTTTATACGAGATTCAGGCCTGCACTCACGGGGTCGATCTCGCCATCACTGCTATAAAATGAGAAGATTGTGTAAATGCAGCTGTTTGCTGTAGGGCTGGGAGAAAGGGAGAGGTGTGTAGCGCTCGTTTAACTCGAGTTGGCGTGCGATGACTCCCTCAGATTAGCCTGCAACACAGCCCTCTTGTGTTCGAGCTGCCTTCAGCACTTCCCGCCAGCTCTGATAAAGCCTTGCGCCAAATCACCAGCTCTCAGCATCTGCTGCATCAGGAATGGACATGCCAACAGGCATGCCGCCATACACACTCCGTCTCTCTCACTTAAGTTTAAATCATTGGGTTGAAATGAGGAGGACATGAGCGTTTTCTAGTTTAAGCAAGAAGCATTCGAGGAAATCGTTCAAGCTTGCTTTGGTGAGCAGAATAACACCTTAGTCAGCAATGGCTAGGATTCATTTATGGAGCAAACGATGAAAAAGCACAACATCGCTGCCTGCATATTTAAAAGTATTTTTCTCTTGTGTTAAAAATAATGGGCATCAACCTCAGGGGATCGCATGCTCAAAATCCCAACAATGCCACAGCCATCCGTGGCCTGGAGTCAAAGAGAGCACAATCAGCCATGCTTTCTATGTGGGAGCGATGGCTTGACTTTCTCCTGTCAATTAGCGACAGACTAGCCAATCGTGACTGACTGTGAGCTCAGGTACATGGAAGCTTTCCTCCAAGTGCTCAGCTGACCTGTGACGTAGCATTAACAACTAACGGTATATAAAGATACAGTGACTGCTATGACGTTCCGAGAACATGCGCCATCCTTCACCCTTCTCTGGATGGCAGTGGTCATTGGGGTAAAAATCCTCACGCCAAACTTGTGAAAATGTTGGTCAATTTGGCGTGTGGCCTAGCAAGCAGAACAGGCTATGTATATAACACTCCTTAAGAGATGGGAAACTTTTTATTTGAACCTGTTTACGTACTAAATCATGGTTATGTAACGAGTTTACTGTACTCAAGCAATGCCTCAAGCATTCTCATGGGGGGGCAAGTTTGAGCACAACAACCCCAAAAACTGTGCAATTCCCATTTACCACACGGGGCAGAACATGACAAGCGTGTTTCCTAATTGTACCTAAAGCTAACAGTCCCCTCCCAGCCTGCAGCTGTCTTTTCAATTAAATCCGCCGATGTGCGTGCCCTCTGAATATTTCTCCCAGTGGGACAGTTTATCGGGGGTTTGCTGTTTGTTGTCGGGGGAGTAATTGCGTCTCAGCTGCTCTTTTCTCCTACTGTGCTTCCAGCCTGCTAACAAAAAGGCCTTTTTAATATTCCCTTTCATTTAAACACGCTGGTATGCGTGGGCGGGGTCTTACGCTTTCTGTCTGTATCTGGCATTATAGAAATTTCTGGATAAAATGTGCCAGAAGTGACTTGTCAGGCTACACTCACTAAGACAACACAGTGTTCTGTGATTAGGTGCATGTGTGTTTGTGGTTATTTGTACAAATCATTTAGAGTTGTCCTCATGCTGATGCTCTGCTAGACACGTGAGGCTTTGAAGCGGTGTGAAATATTGCGGTAAGTTTGGCGTGCGGGATTTTGGAACAGCGGGTCAGGCTGACAGAAAGCGCGAGCTTCGCAATCTCTCGCTACGGCAACTGTAGTGCTTTGAAGTGCTAATTATATTAGTTACATAGAGACAATCCCTACGCTGACAACACAGATATCATCAGCCATTAATACGAGGTGAAATTGGAGACGGCTTCAAAGAAACTGCTTCACACAGCGAAAAAAACTAATCTGTGTAAGTCAGGGGTGATCATTTAGCATGCATTATATGGTATAGTATGCAAATGACAGCTGCTGCTCAGAAATTTAGGCTCGTTTTTATGACCTACAGTTGGATCCAGCATAGCGCTATGATATTAGATGGCAAGAAAAAAAGGTTGCTGTTATAAACCATTAATGAGAAACCTCTCAAAGACACCAGTTACTTCATATGTCCAGTTCAATTTGTAAAGCTGTCAAAACAAAAATGATTAGCTTGAGTCTTTGATAATAAAGGGAACAAACAAGATATATTCAAAATAACACTAAACGACTAATTGTCATTTCCCAATCCTTTGAACAAGAATGTGAGAAAACAACTTTTTTCTGCCGACCTAAAATGTTCAATTGAAGTGAGTACTCCATGTGTATCATTACCTTGTGTGTATACACCAGCTAAACAGTGGGAGCTTATCATATTTCGGATGTTTACAATTAGTTTCTTAGCGGAAAGTTGGGAAATATTTGCTGTTATAATGTTGGAATAAGTCAAATATACTGGTTCGTTGCTAAGAAGGAAGAAGAAGAAATCAGAGGCAGTCACTGCGTTGGATTTATAACTGGCTGAGTTAGCTAGCTCCCTAGCCGGTTTCTTGTTTGGCAAATAAATGCATCACACAGCTATTTACGATAGTTCAGCTATTTACGATACGACATGAACCTTGAACTGGGGTCTGGATCTTAAATGTTTGAAAGCGTCTATTCATCGTGACTTACATCTTCATTTGTAACAGTACGGGCCACAGGAGATTACTGTACATTCTTGTTGCCTTGCCTTTGGAAGAAATTCTGTAAATGTCTCTCACATAATACTTCCTTAGATTTATATCGGGCATATATAACAACTAGAGCTGCATATTTCATCGTCAGTAAATTCTTAAATCCTAATATCTAAATACATGAATCAAAATCTCAGTGGATAATAGCATAGTTTCACACTTTTCCAAGATCTCAGTATCTTCAAGATATTTACCCATGGTTGTGAGCAGCATGTAAATACATCCTGCTAATCACATCATGACCAGCAAATGGGATTGTGTCAGGTTCTTTCCTCTCACCTTTTCTGAGCTGGACGTTGAACTTGCGGCCGATCTTTTTGGTGAAGCCTGTGGAGGTCGTACTCTTGCTGGATGGACTGATGATGGGTGCTGATCCAGGATAAGGCTGGTTTTGCTCCATTTGGGAAGATGGGGTCTGGTGATTAAAGTTAGGAGGAGGTTGGCTCTTGGACATTCTTTTAGGACTGTAATCAATGCCTCCGATCACCACACTACCCCTTTCCCCAGGTTTGGATTCAAGAGGTAGTCGGCTAGGACCGGAACCTGCTTTGGGGTCAGCGGGTAGCTGTTTGGGAACAGGACAAGGAACTCCAGGGCCCGGCTGGACACTGAGCTCACTCTGGGAGAACTGTTCATACTGTACTTTCCTCACTGCTGGAACAACATGGAACAGGATGAACGGGGTACGCATGGCCTGCCTGAATAAGTCTTGTGCTCTGGAAGAGTGAAAAACAAACATGTAAATAAAGAGGAAAAACAGATAAATCAACAAAAAGCACTGTGAAATGTCCAGATGCACCCATGCGCACACCAAGGGATCAAATCATTCAATTTGGTCACAGACATTTGAGACAGTATTTTTCTTGTAGTGGAGACACTTGTACAGTTAAGAGGAAGACACAGTCAGAGGTCAGCAAATCAGCATTACTAATCGCTGGCTAATTGCGTCGCTGCAGCTGGAAACGAAGCTAATTCACATATTACATTATCTACCATTTACATAATCACAAAGCCTTGGGGAGTAAGCAGGGATGCATTAGAGCCCAAGGCCAATATCTGTGTCCACACAGAGAACAAGGGCACTGCATATAATCTAATCGAAACCTGCAGAAACCTGTAAGTGGTGATCACACAAATATTTTACATTGGAACTTTTGGGAAAAAGGGACTGGGAAAGAAGAAATACAAAATGAGCAAGCATGCACAATTTATAAAAAAAAAAAAAAAAAAAAAAAGTGTATGGAAAACAAAAACTATGTCTCAAAATGTGTAGTTTGTGTACTTTCTGGCAGTTGTTAATATCTGCTCAGAGGAGAAACTCTCTCTGCTTGGGTAAACAGGAGGAAAAGCCAATCACCCACATGACATGGACCACCAACATTCAACCAATCAGGGCAAGGAGGCACATTCCATACATGCCCAGGTTTTGCACTACCATTCAGGTGTGCTAGCCTAGGCAGCATGTTTTGGAGGGGCAGCACAGTTCCAGGGTTCCCAGTTCACCCCATATCTATATGGCTTTCCTCCCAGTTCCCTGGTTTCCTTCCACCTTCCAAAAACACACTACTAGGTGAACTGGCTATGCTAAATTTCCCCTAGGTCTGAATGTGTGTTTACGGTGCCTTGCAGTGGATTGGCATCCCATCCAGGGTGTATTCCTCATGTATGCCTCATGCCCAGTTTTCCTGGAATTAGCTCTGGATCCACCGCGAGACCAATAAGCACGAAGCAGTTCTTGAAAATGAACGAGTGAAAAAACTAAAGGGAGGACTTTAAAACAGCTAGATTCATTTAATCAAGTCAAAAATTGGATAAAATACAAGACCCAACAAACAATCAAGTGTGGAAAGCTGGCTGCACTCAGTGAACACGGCCTGCCCTGTGGTTTGGATTTTTTTTTTTTTTTTTTTGCAAACGAACCAACATTATGGGCAAGTAAGACATGACACCCCACAATATAAATTACAGGCAAACCATTCAGTACAGAATTGAAGATTTTTTCTGCAATTTAGCAGAGAACGTCGAGATCCTAGATACACAAGTATATCTTGGCATATAAGACGCTTGCCTTGACAATACAACACGTAAGCACAAAAGATTATGAGAAAGAAAGCGCGCTGAAAAAAAATGCTGTCACACATGTGTGAGTGTGAGTGTGTGACAGGCACTGAGCAGTTTCTGTAATAAGCTCTTCATTTAGTTCAGTCTCTGTATCTAGAGAGTAATGCAGCCTCACCGAAAGACCTCTCTTCATTCTTATGCTAATTCACCCTTCCAAAATCAAGTAAACAACAGTGTGCATGTATGCACGTGTGTGTCTATGCGTGTGTGTGTGTGTGTGTGTGTGTGTGTGTGTGTTAACGAGCAGAGCCATGGCACGCAGCTAATCACACAGCTCCCCGCCTCTGATTGAATAATAAACGACTCCATCAATGCATCATTACACTGAGTTAGATTAAGCAGCACTAAATATTTGTCCATGCAAAACAACCCAATAAAGATTAGAATATCTCTGAGTTGAAACTCTGCATGCCACCCAGTCAGAAAAGAGAGATGAAGGGATGAAAGGAGTTAGTGAGAGATTAGAGGGGGCGAGGCACAGAGATAGAATCTGATGATTTTTTTTTTCTTTCTGATCTCTGGGTTATCAGCACTTCACTTTGTTTACTGCGAGCTGCAGAGAGAAAAGATGGCTGAAGCTAAAGAATTGCTCAGGTGTTAGATTTAGTGTATAAATTGTGTCGGCCCTCTGCCCAGGGCAGAGAAACCTACACAGACAGTTTTTAGATGAATGATGTTAAAGATGAGAAATAAAAAAAATGGCAGAAAAGTTTTTTCAGTGAGTGTGTGTGTGTGTGTGTGTGTGTGTGTGTGTGTGTTAACTGTATTCAGGGAAAACCTGCTGTTTTGGATTTTGTGCTTATACCACAGTTGCCACACCTTGAGATATTGTTCAGATGTTGTATTTCAACACAGTTGTCAGGTTCTTGCCGATAAAACGCATGTGTGCGGGACTAATTTATTACGCATCCCATCTCAAGCCACCGATGCTAATTCCACAGCGTCATTTTAGACCTAGTAACGGAGGCCTGAGCCATTATTAGAGTTTGGTTTATTTTTCATTTCATGCTGATAATATAAAAGATAAACAAATACCGAAAGGCCCACCTTTTCACAGTTTTTTTTTTTAAATTACTGCAGAAAATACAACGAAGAAATAAATAAATATTGATACTTGTTCTCCGGCTTTTCTGTCACATTACCGCAGTCACCCATGCGCTCAAACGATCTATTTTTTTCTTCTTGTGCGCTGTTTCTTGCTCTATCCCTCTCTCTCTCTCCTAAATAACTGTATATCAATGGCTCAAGCCTCCGCTTCGCCTCGGGGCCGCATTACCACATCGGGTGCGCATTATTTTTCTAATATTTCCAGCAACCCATCGTCGATTATTCCTTGCTTATTTCTGGAAAAGCTAATTTGTCTGTCGTGTTGTTTGTTGTTCGATCTGTATGCTGTGGTGGACAGTAGGCTAACGTTTCTGTTAGTTCAGTTAAGTTGGCAAAATGATATGGAACTGTAATGCAGTCAGGACCCGACTGGAACTACTTTAGCTGTGTGTTTACTGAAAAATATTTACACAGCTCAGAACGCCTGTCAGCCAATCACAATTGAGATTGCAACAATGCATGGTTTCTGGTTCGATCAGAAATCTGTTGATGTAAACACCTTATTCAGAAAATCCATCGAAAGGAGATTATATGCACAGGCTCCATCTGCAAGGATTTGTGGGTGCTAACTGATGCTTACCTGAAGGCTAGGTATTTAGGAATAGCAACTCGGGCACACTTACTACAACCAGGTATACAGAAATATTCTGATGCCTGTCTGCATATAAACATCGTATTCAGAATATGGCTGCAACCCGAATATGAACCTTAAACGGAATTTGATGTGCATGGAAATGTAGTCCTTGACAATTTTTTTTTTATTACTTTCACAAATAAATAATTAGACTACTTTTTGTGCCAGTTTGATTGTACCTCATGCTCCTTCTGGGGAAAGAAAAAAAAAGTTGAATAATTAACTGGTACTGGGTTGCTCTCACCTCATTAGTAAAGCCAAATGTCATAGATATTGTGTGCTGTGAAAAGGTTTACACCCTAATGAGCCTAATTATACCATGTGGCCACTGTTACTCCTTTAGAATTAAGTTTTGTTTTTTTTTAAACTTAATACCTCCATCAACTGCATCTGTAGTGTGTTTGATCACCACACACAATAATTTGGACACAGTGACTCCATAAAAATTATTATTATTATTATTATTATTCATTCTTTAATAATAATAATAATAATAATAATATAGAATGTGTTTTTTGTTCTTTTTCCCAGTAAAGCGATATATCGCACAGTGTTACAGAGAAAAGAGTAGAGAGATGTTATAGGGAACAGCGTTATAGGTGACAGGAGAGGGAACTTCACCCAACCCACACTGGAATAAAGGCTTACTGTTCAAATCGGATGTTACGCAGGTCGTCGTTATTAATGCGCACGATGCAGTCGTTTTCCTGAAAGAGAGCCTCACGCTCGGCCTTTCCTCCTCTCTCCAGCCTCTTCACCAGCAGCCCCAGTGTCCTGCACAATCACACAACGTGTTAATGACGAGCAGCTCAGGATTGGTCACACCACATCATACACGATACACACAGACCAAGAGCTGACCACAAACTCACACATCAACGATTATCAAAACCATGAAAGAGTCCTGCTATGATAATAATACAACCCCACTTCTGTTCATCAGTATCACGGCATCTGCTCACAATTCCATCCTTACGTGTTGCCGCATAGAAGAATTCGATTATCTGGTTATTTATGTCTAGAGGAACTTTGTACATGACTGTTTTAATCAAACGAAATAGAAATCCAACTTTCATGACAATTTGTTCATATTAAAAAATCTTGTAGCATATTCTGAAAGAGTAAAAGGAAAAAAAAAAGTGGTTTTCTTATAAATTAAGATAAAATATAGCACGAAACTGCCATGACTGTAACCTTATTGAGATGTTAATTTCATAAGTGTGCTTTTAAGAAATACACTTCAAATGCGATTCAAATTCAACCAATTTAAAAAAGGTAATTCATCATTAATATAAAAAAAGGTTAAAGTTACAGTTTCTACTTGTGTTTATCTGTAAGAAGTTACTGCGTTAACCGTTCATTTATTCAACATACCAAAATAAAATAAATTATTTAATAAGTTTGAGTGAATGAAAGTATCCAGATTTTATTTCACTTTTAATATTCTTGGTATACAGCAGAGGTTCTCAACAATTTGCAACTAAAGCCCACCCAACCTTAACTATAATATATATATACATATATACACACACACACACACACACACACACACACACACACACACACACACACACACACACACAGTGAATTCCCCATTCTAATACACCTGACTGTTAAAGAGCAGCACCAACTTTATTTCTGTTGTCATGCCCTCTTAATCAAAGTCCTTTTGTGTCAGTGTGACAATCACAGATGGGTCAGCCACAGACACACTGAGCATTCGTTAGAAGAGCCAATCTGATAACACTGTGTGGGTTTACACATCCAAAATAATCTGCTGATGGGAAGAAAAGAATAGTGTAGTGATTTTCACAATTCACACAATCACAAAACTTCACAGAAATGCAGATATAGACCGCTATCTAAGGAACTAGCCAGAGGTGACGGTGGAAAGATGACAAGCAGAAGAAACCTTCGAAACAAACCAGACTCAAAAGGGTATTTCCAGGTGACACCGGATAGTCTGATTATAAATCATTACATGACAGGTGCAGAAGAGTAATGTGTATGGAAAGGATGTTCAGTATGAACAGTGTACAAATGTCTTGGGCTGAGCACAGGACAGACTGTACGATTACATTAGAATTTGCTCAACACCTTTGTTATAGATACATTTACATAGCGCTTTTCTACACACTCAAAGCACTTTACAATGTATGGAGGGGAGATGAGGGGAGGGAGACGTAGCCCATTTTGTACATTTGCACAAATACATCTGTATTTTATTTAGAATAGTTATGAATGGTGGTACATTACTTTTATTGCTTACAAAAAGAAACCCACTGAAATTCTTTGCTGGGTCCACATCTGCTTATGAAATACATCGGCTACATTTCCACGCACAACCATATTTTCATATTAAATCAGAATTTGGCAATATTCTAATTAGCATTGAGTCATGTTAACACCGCAAACCGATTGCCCCATTCAGATATTACTCTGACAATATTCTAATTCCCAATCCTGGAGTATGCCTGTTAATTGGAAATTTGTTGCCTGTAAAACACATTATTCAGAAAATACATGTGCATGCTCAGCCAACAAGGACTTGTGGGTGCTAAGCAGAGATTGACCGTTAAGCTTAAATATTGGGAAAACTGATTTTTTTCCATAATCTGTTACTTTTTTAATATCAGGACACTTTGAGAATTGCACAAGACCACAATAACTGCCATGAATGTACAAATTAGAGGTGTTCCATAAATGTTTGATTTGGAGTTTCTAGCAGCTGGGTGCTGAGAAATAGAGAGTCACTTAAATCTGTTTACCTCAAAGCTTTTAAGAACATTTTAATTTTTTTTTTTGCACTCTTTCAGACTTTATTGGTGCATAAATAAGAGTTTTGTATGCGAGGAGGAAGTGATCTGGACAAAATCATTATAAATAAAACTGCTTAGTTATTTGGTGTTCATGTCAAAAACTGTAAAACAATAAATAGGTTCAGCATATTGGTTATCAGGCACATAAACATGCAAATATCAGTACTGGTTTATAAAAAGAAAGATCTATAGTGCTAACCTCGCTTAACCCTCTTACCCCTTAGTTCTCACAGCATTATGTCTCATAACCCTATATTCCCCAGAGAAACAGCACACCAACCCTTGAGGTCCTGGGCCAAAATCAACATTTTAATTTAAACATTTTTAGGCCTTGCAACAACTTTGTACGTGTGTAATATTACTTTGAAATGAAGCAGTTCAGTGTTTCTACTAAACTTCAAGCACAATTCTTAACTAGAGAAATGACAAAAAATGCTTGCTAAAATTCTTCTACTCATTTAGAAGTACCATACAAGCATCAGCGTGGTCAATGCCTTTGAATAAATTCAAGTAAATAATATACATTTTAGTGCCAAAAGTCAACTTTCTGGTGATAATGAGACCAGTAGGTAGTGTTTTCACGAGTGCACAGAAACGGTCCCGTTATGACTCTAAACCCCTGCAGTGTCAGTCGCACTGGTTGATGCTGAGGATGAAGACGGAGCAGGGTCTGAATCAGGAGAGTTTGTCGCACTCAGTTTTGGTTTCAACATCGCCTGAACTTTCACTGCTGTCACCATCTAGAATCCTCGCTCTCGCCTGCGTAACAGTGCATGCCCCCCCCCCACTGTTTTAGATGTACCTGTGTTCACTGTAGGTGTAACTTTAGCTGGACCACGATTAGCTTTTCACTTTGAAATTTTTAGTTCACTTCTACCAGTACATCAATATTCACGCTTGGATCAGCTTCATCGTAATGCCGGCGTAATAACGTAATCATGTCATGACGTCATCAACCTTCCCGGTCAAAAATAATTAAAGTAGTAAGGAATAATAGCAGAGTAATGCCGGTATACCTGGACTTATGCGCATGTTTACGCTGTAAAACGGCTATATCAACCTTATGGGGATTTGGCATAGACGACCAATCCGGTATTTCGTCCTTATGGGAATAGATCAAAGATGGGCAAGCCGGTTTTTCGGCTTGGTAAGAGGGTCAAGCTAGGTATTTACGAATAGCAACTCTGTCATACAAACAACCATGTACAGAGGAATATTCCAATGCGTGTATGCATATAAACATTCAGAATATGTCTGCAACCTGAATATAGACCTTAAACAGAATTTGGGGTGCATGTAAAATTAGCATGGTCTTCAATTTACTTATGAAAAATAAGGATGGTGCAACCCTTAAAAAAATAAATAAAACGAAAAGAAACCCCAAACCAAACCAGCACCACAGTGTAAGAGGGATTATGTAGAGTCAAGACACAATATTTAGCAATCTCAATGTTTATTGTGCAGATGAAAATGTAAAACACTTTCACTGAGAGAGAAGACAGCAGCAACAGGTGAAGTGAAGAGCATCCACCTCCACTACATGGACTAATGCAGACATTCACAATGTGCAGAACTAAAGACTTAAGTGCATGAAAGCTCAGACTTTAATGCAATCAACCGTAAACACTGGGCGAAACCAAGGCAACAGTTTGTGACCAAGCAAAAAAAAAAAAAAAAAAGGCCAAGTGCTTGAACAGATGTCACTACTGAGCGATGAATAGAGCCATATGATGGGCATCATACTTAAGACTTCTCATTGGTGTGTGCACGTGTGTGAGAAAACAATTATGTCTCGGAAAAATTGGTGCTATTAAAGTGTCACCTCCTCCGTGTAAACAGCGGAATTCAGCTCCACTTATAAACATAACTACCTGGAATATAAATAAGTTTATCTAGGGTATTTTTTTGGTGAAGAGCATGAAGTCAAATGAATACCAGTTTCAGAGTGTACAAAAGTTTGAAGAAAGAAAATTGATGTCGAGGTTGGCATACTGCAGTGACCGTTCTGCATAGCTGAAGGAAAACCAGTCAGGGTGACACTGTAGCCATGGGATCTACTCACGTTTCAAAACCACTCAAAAACTGTAAAGAACCCAGTTACAATGTCACTCCCCCACCCCCTCTTCTCTCTTATTTAAGGAAAGCAGCAAGCTTTTTCTCGATGTTCTCAAAAGAGTCCATTCCCATGTAGTCGGCTTGGCCCTGTTCCCAGCGCTGTTTACGCTCGGCTGAGGAGAGAGGAGGCAGGCCAGGCAGGGCCTGAGGCTGGAACTCCTCCTGCTAGGACAGAATGAGTAATGAAGTGTGAAAACATGCTCATGTGCACAGACAAACATGCGCACACCAAATAGAAATGGAAGTATGTGCTATGCGAGTTCTTGCAGTCCCAAAAATTTGCTGCTTTGTGTTTTGCACGGGAGCAAAGAAATAAGTAAATAAATGAAACAGGACCCTAGCTTTTTTAAATGCTTGAATTACAGCAGCTTATTAAAAGAATTTGCGATGCAATTTGTAGAGTTCGTGCTTTTTTGTGGAAAACTAAGTGAATTGTCAAATAGCAATCACGAAATTGTTATTCACAGTGATGTTTGTTGGTCAATGAGACCTTTTTAGCTGTACTCATGTTCAGTCACATGACCCGTCTAGGTCCAAATCTGTGGAAAATCTGCAGTAATTAAAAAAAAAATAAATAAAAAAAATTGCACACTTCCCCGAATATTGTGGAGTTTGCTTTATCGTCCATTTGTGATCACAAAAGAAACTCCCAACACACTGGAAGGACTGATTCTATAGTCGCACCATTTTTAAAAACACATTAATACTTGCATTTAATTTTATAGATAGCCTAGAACAAGTTTTAGATCATGTTATCCCTTACATTATAGCAGCTATAAACAGTCATTCCATCACTTCCTCTTACGAAGAAAGATCATATTACTGAGAAACTGCATCATCAAGTTATAAGCCACTGACACTGGAGACTCTTTCCACAAGATAAACATACTGTAAATGTCCTGTTCCAGAAAAATTCTAAATCAACATTTATAAGGTTTGCTTTCCTAAATAATGTATTTAAATCCATCAATTATTAGTTATTGTTTATGTGGAGAATCTGCCATACAAGTCTGTGTAAGGTGTTACTATAGAAACGACAAGGGCATATTAATATACAGGAAACCCTGCATTGGATACATAATGCCTTTCGAGGGAAGTGCAATCCAGACATGTTAAACTGCTAGCTATAGGCATTCTGTAAATAAAAAAAAATAAAAATAAATAATAAAAAAAGGACAATACATTAGCTTCATAACTTCAGTGTGAGACTCAAACTTCTAATATGAAGCATGTTTTGGGTCATCATATGCAGCTGGTGGGGGAAATGTATAAATTTTTGGGCCAAATTGAGAATCATGTTCCTAGTTTTCTAAGTAAAACTTCCATCATTTGTTGGAAATCTGCAGACTTGCATTACTGTGAGAGCAGTCTTCTGCATAATTTATGTCTTTACATTTAGTGGTCTCTCTTAACAGAAAGAAAGATGTACAAAACATCTTGGGGACTGCAACATGAACAGCAGTCTTGGAGGAAGCACCCAGTGTTGGCAGCTGTGGCGCAGGTGGTAGAGCAGGTTGTCCACTAACCGTAGGGTTGGCGGTTCGATTCCTGGCCCACATGACTCCACATGCCGACGTGTCCTTGGGCAAGACACTGAACCCCAAGTTGCTCACGATGGCAGCTATGCTACCATTGGTGTGTGTGTGAATGGGTGAATGAGACAG
>JAOUWY010000071.1:12850097-12863307 GCA_025728095.1 Prietella phreatophila | reverse complement strand
TATACTAGTTTCACTTTTTGAATGGAATTACTGAAATAAATCAACTTTTTGATGATATTCTAATTATATGACCAGCAGCTGTACACCTACTAGCTCGAACAACCCTCCATGCCTAGATGGAATAAAGTAATCATCACTAAATATTCTGACTACATCAGCTATTACAAATAATGCAGATGCTAGTTAAGAATACTTCACTTAGCTGGCTAATTTTAGCAAATATACTCTATCCCTAAAAATGCATAAATATTAAAATAATTACTTAGCGAATATGTGACAAGCTGGCAGGGATTGCCTATCAGAAATAATAGTCAAAACAATTGCAAATAAACTGTTTGTGGTGGATTATGGATAGGACAATGAAGAATGCGTGTACGCAGTCTTCAAACAGTCCGACGGAGGGATTTCAGCAGGCAGCATTATGCAAGTGTTCAATACAGCTTGTGAAGGCAGCAGTTGTTACTTTTCAGACACATTCCTGGTTTCTCTCACACTCTCATCTAATTTAGTAAGACATGAGACGAGTGACTCGGAGTATTTCACTGGTTCCACGGTAGCAGTAGCACAGCAAATGTCTGTAATCGATTACTCAGCTATAACCAATCAGCTGTAGGTCACCAGGGCTTGAGCTTGCATTTAATCAGATATAAGGGAAGGGATTTTGTTTCACCCCCTCCGTCTTGCACCATATCCTACTTAGCCCTCTTTCTTAATTCTGCCTTTATATCCGATCTGACATCATTACCATCAGCAATACAGCCAGAGATTTTGCCTACAAAGCTATGGCACTCATATTACTATCAGACATCACATGCAAAGGACATTGGTTGTGTTTTCTTGTGCCTCGTTCTATTCATAAGAGAATAAGAGAGACGCTTAATACACAATCAAGCGCACTTGCATTAAATGGGGAAATATCAGCATAATGACAAGTAAACATTCCCTCTAATTTTGCTCAAGCCCTTGAACGGAGATCATTTCTAAGGCCAAGTGAGCGTCTAGACGCAAAGCGACAGTTTGTTAGCCACATATATCAATATTCCGCCAGTCTCACCCTTAACCTTCGCCTCTCGCTGAAATGTCAAGCATGGCTAAATAAGCGCTTCGCCGTCTTTATATGGAAATGCATTCAGCCTTTTCAGACAATCATCCTCTACAAAATGTGTCATGCAGCCTGGAGAGCCTGTCTGGCCCTCTCCCGCTCGCCATTTCTTTCTCCTCCTCCGTCACTCTGTTCTTCCTCTTCATCACCATCCCGCCCTCTCTTCTTCCCCTCCCATCCTCTTTTCCTCTCCATCACTCCTTTGTCGGAGAGATTAGAGAAAGAGGTCATGAAAATTTCATCAGAAAACCTGAAGAAAAACAGTGAGCCACTGCCTGTAAAAACGAGACAATCACCTCTGTCTCAAAACACACCCCTACTGTCGGAGCTTTAATTACATGTCATCCACACATTAATTTATATGAAAAGTAGCTGAAAATAACAGACTTGTTCTGACACCGATCTTTCATGTGAACCTGTTTCACAATTTCAATTCAGACTCAATTCCGAATGTTGAACAAATCGCCCAATTCACTCAATAAGAATCAAACACTGATTTAAATTGCATACACACATTTACAAGCAAATAGAGGGCACTTCATCCATCACCACTCACACCTATTGTGCTTCAGGATTCGGGTAGACAATCACGATTCTGTAAATATATATTGTGAGGGAGAATAAACAGAGGGAAGATGTCTAGGGTAGAACACTAAGGGCAGATTGTTGGTGACTGCAACACATGCCTGTGTTGTTTTTGACAGCTCTAAGATGGCGTGGAGGAGCTGGGCTTCACATTCGTCACCACTGACACTGGCAAGTCATTAACTCCAGTAACAGAAGCTGCTCAAGGCATAGAAAGAGAGAGATCTCCCAGCTTCAATGTTTGTGGAGAGAAAACTATGCGATGTGAATACACCCTTAGTGGAGTGTCTCAGTTTGTATTAATTGGATTTTTATAAAGGTAGGAAATGGAAGGAGAGAAGTGTAGATCACCAAAGCTTCTATTCAGATTCCTGAAAATCAGTTGTGCAGGTCAAATATGGAAACCATCTTTGGGAGCTTCATTCCTAAAGCCTAGATGGAAAGCCTGGTACCATCACGAAGTTCAGGTGGAAAGCATTGGTCATCTTCGTAAATTCAAAGTGGAAAGCATGGCATCACCACGTTCACGAATTTGGAGTGGAAAGCATGGCACCTTCCAAAATTTGGAGTGGAAAGCACTGTATCTTAATAAATTCAGAGTGTTAAGCATGGTATCGTCACAAAGTTTGGGTGGAAAGCATAGTTCTTACCTAAAATCCAGACAGAAAGTCCAGATGGAACGCATGGTATCATCCCAAGGTCCTTTGTTCAAAAACAACTAACAGTTTCTGTCTGTCCCCAAAGGCAACAAGTCAATCAGAGGGATGAGAGCAAGAGATAGTTTAAGAGAGACAAGATGGTTGGCAGGCATCACTTCTGTCCACGTGCCAAACCAGAGGCACTTAGACAAGGTGACACAACATCCCTGAAAGCCTTGATCATCATTTCCAATGAGTTCTGCTTGTCCCACATGATAAGAGGTCGTTTTCACCCAGGGACAGTATTTATTGAGCCCATCACCACCAGTTTATGGGTGTCATTGGAGCACATCTGCTGACACACTTAGGCCATGTGTGTTGTGTGCATGAACAACAACAATAAAAAATAAAAATAAACTTGCTTGTTGGTATCTAGCTCTACAACCTTATATAGCTTTTTTAAGGCGTAATTCATACCCTCTAATTCAATCTCCTGACTGACTATAGAAGGTGCTGTATATCACACCTTGAATTTCTACTAAATATACAATGACACAATGTCCTGGATGACTTAAAACCCTACAAGAACAGTTGGGGTTCACAGGTCAGATGGTCGTATCATAAATGTCAAGCAGTCACATTTATACCCAGAACAATAGTGCTAAACAAACCACATAGCAGCTCAACCTAAAAAGGAAATGCAACGATAATGACTGGTCTTTATCTTCAGGAATCTAACTCCAGTCAGCATTTAAACAATATCTCAGAATCATTACCCAAACACCAAGCTCTGGAATTCCCGTTCTACACTGGCCTCAGCATCTGTTTTTACATCCAACATAAGGAGCTAGTAAATGAGCCATGGAATAACAGAAGGAAAAAGGTGATTTTTGTGCAGACTCTGAAACAATGACTGTTGAAATATTTACAAAGAGCCCAGTCATGCTCTGGACTAAAAATATAAAGTGGTAATTAGTGCACATGGTGCACCCCGCCAAACGGAACAGCTCGATTCTGTGTGTGAAGTCATTCAAGCAAAACTGTAAGAGGTAAAAGGGTGACAAAATATTTAAATGAGTCTTATTTAAATAAAAATACATTTTCCATTTACGGAAACTACTGAAATCACCAACCGTAGCTGCTTTGAAAATATGATAATACATTTCTATTAAAATCTTTTCAATCCTCATCAATTCAACACCCTGATTTATGACTGCCTAAGGTCAAGTTCAGGCATGTAGCCTGGTGCACTCTGTGCTGTGTAATTTAATTAATGCTTGGGACATAGCTCTGTCCAGACGGGTTCACCCACAAAGCCTTTAGGAAGGAAAGACAGACAGCAGGGAAGATGGTCAAAAATCAGGGCTTTGTAACTACAAGCATAGTCACATGTATGTACACACTTGATAAAAGTACATGAACAGTTGAACATATACATGTTGAGAACAAATCAATATGAGCCTTGTACTACCAGGGACTAAAATGGTCTTTGGTTTAGCCATCAAAAGGGCAAATCGACTGAATGAGACTACACTGGATTCTTGGTGTCATTTTAATTTTCTAGGAAATCTTTTATTCTATTGCAGCAGAGAACGGACTGGTTCAAACGTCAGTGTGGGTACAACAGACCTTTGGCTCAACCACAGAAGAATATTTACAAGCCAATCGACAACTCTGAAAAGCGGCCAACCAGATAAGAGTTCCAAATGAAGGGGACGAACTGTCATGTAGACGCCAATACCGCACACTCAAGGCCATGCCAAACCCAAATGAAAAAGGGCAAGTCCACTCCTGACAAAGACCCTTTATAATATAGCTGTCCCTCAGAGCCAACTTCCATTATCCCAATTAAAGCTTCATGGAGGAAACCTGATTCAATTGGACTTGACTGGTAGCCCCACATTAACCCTTTCAACCCTCAGACCTCCATCTTCATCCCCCATTTCAATGACCTCTATTACAGCAGTCAATTTATCACACCGGTCAGCAGTTCTTAGACGTTTATACGCACTTATGCTGGACCAACAAACGTTAAAAGAACCTAAACTCAGACTAAAAATCATTAGTGGATATCGAGAGGGCCCGAGTAATCCAATCTAGAAGCATGAATACTATTTGGCTGCGGTTTGCTTTGTCCTGCATGAACCGAGATGAGACATAAAGCATATTTTGTGTCAGTAAGGAACATATCATTTCGACCGTTATGCGATTTTAACAAGCAATCTGAGCAATCATCTTCGTTAATGCTTCACATCATGTTCAATCACAGCTCTGACGCCTTCTGTATCGATTGAATCTCTTGTCAACTTACCCAGTTATCATTCGGCAGCTTGTCTGACATTACAAGAAAGGCTGGATGACAAAAAGAGCAAGGTATATGCCAAGTCAATACAGTACTTCAATCAATGAAATCTTCCAACAGCTGCATGTGTAGCAATTACACAGCCAGACCGAAAGCTACATTTTTCGGGAGAAAGGAAAGAAATGTCGCTGCTCACAAATCCAAGTAAAGGGACCCTACACTGGCAAGCTATGCATGTATAAGAAGTATTTATAGGCTTAAAAAAAGGAACAATAAATAATTAATAGGGAAAACATTAATATGAATTAATCGCAATGCATTAAGCTATAAATAAAATTGTTTCTGATATATTTGCATTATTTATGTAAGAATAAGGTCTAATGTGCATATTAAATGATGTTATCAGGGGAATCATCCCACTAATATTTAGGCTAAAATACATACTTTATATTGCTTTTTCTGAAATGTATATAAATATGCAGTTAAATCAAAAGGTTTATTTTAAGAAAATGTATCCATTTGTATTCTTTTTATACATTATCAATACTATGTATCAGTTAGTAGATTTATCTATAGACCCAAAACTGTGCAAACAGCAAAACACAAAAGAATCTCAAGTGTTCATAAAATAAGGCGCTTTTTACAAGGCGGTGGCTGGAGTTTCCTGCAAGCGCTCACGCCACTCTTATTCACCTTTATTCCTCTAATTTCATTTCCATGCCACTCTTAATTCCCTCTACTTTAATCGACAGAGACATGGCACCGCTTAAATCTGTCTGCATTTCGTTTCCTAAGACACTGCTAATGGCGTATAAAAGTTGGGCTATGACGTGAATTACTTTAAGAAAATTAAAGCTGAACAGGTTTTTAATGCTATTAGTTAAATTAAATCAGAAACGTGAGCTGGTCGCATTTGTCCAGATCAAGAGTCTGGAGAGGGAAAGTGAGGGACTAAGCTTTCTCGTCCGCTCCACCCTCAGTCAATGCGACGCATCTGCGCCAAATACATCATCTGTCAACTACGATTTCATACGCGCGCAGGCGTATCTATCAATGCCAGGGCATGCTTTGGTGGGGCGGCTGTATCGTTAAATTGCACTTTAATTAAATTAGGCCGCCTAATTATGAGGATTTAAATCAATCACGTAGTCAATAACGAAAACCTAAAGCCTGTCATGCCTTAAAGTCTCAGGCGGTCATCAATAACCACAGACAGGAACGCTCTTCTCATACCACACAGAGCTTCGAGAGGGTATGAATTATTGAAAATCAAGTTACCACTATTTGCTTTTGTCCGGGGGCACTCTGACATGAGCTCCGGTGGCCAGGGAGCAGATAAGGACATGCTGGGTTTATATGCTGGGACATCACAAGGGTTTGGTTTGGGGGTCTTTGATCATTTATAAAAACACATGTTTCTGAAACAAAAGGACATTAAGCATGGTGACACATTACAGCTAACGCATAATGAAGTCACACTGCGATCCTCAACAGATATGGCATCTTGTATGGAAACTGCACTTGGAGTCCTAAAATAAAACCGTTCCAAATTGAGTTGTATTTTCTCTCCCCAGAAGGAAGGGAGGGGGTGAGAAGGAGCGTTTGTTCACTTATACTGAAATGAAATGATGACCTATCATATCCTTAAATAAAAAGGGAACGGCCACTTGAATACATGTCTTCACTTGAGCGTTAAGTGAGCTTATGGCCGCCTTTCCTTAATTAATCACCATTTGGAAGTGATTAAGTGGGAGGACAATTTTTCTACCCACAATTGAAGTGATTAATCCAGGTTTATGCTGTGAAGGTCACTGAATGTGTGTGTACCTGCGTATGGAAAGAACACAAACTGAAAGACCTCAAATGCAAACAGAACCCTCTACCCCCACCCCCCACCCCCCCGCAATTTAATATCCGAGATAGCTATGAACTCCGTAGCCTGTTTTTGGGGATGTTCTTCTTCAAATCTCATGTGATATTAACTAAATAAAATACATACAACCATAACGGATTTTAAATAGTAACAGTCTCTCATTACTACTTGAATAAAAAAGAATTAAAAGAAAAAAAAAGAAATGATGGTCTGAGCAGACTCTGGCCTTTTTTTTTCCAATGCTAACAAGAGCAGCTTCTGCAGGCAAGATATCAATATTAGGGTCATCAGTGATAATGAGCTTGCTGAAGAGCTATCTACGTCTCTTCTCGGCAATAAAAGGTGTTTCTGACTGAAGTCACTTCATATCGTACTGAATAATTTAGCAGGGTATAAAGCCGGGGTACAAGCACTGCAGTGGATGATTACTGACTGAATGACCTGTATAAGAGACTGGCACTTGGCTCTCTGGTCTCATGACTTCATTCTCTTTACATTCTGAGGCTGGAGTGCTTGATGGCAAGGCCCTGGTCGAGTTCTGAGTAGGGGGAAAAAAATCATCCATTCAGACAAGCAGTTTGCGTGCGTGTGCGTGTATGTAGTATGGGTTAAGAGAAGGGCAGGGAAAATTTCCAACAAAAACCTGAAGTCGGTTATCCCTAGCAATAGAATAATTACACAAAATGATTCCCAAATATTTACCGTAAAATTCCAGCATCCATATCAGAGTCTAATTGACCTAGCCTGACCTTGACGCAACATACCATGCAGATAAACACAAGCACATGTTTATTCGTACGATATATTCAACCATTATCGTCCTATTGCGCAAGTAAACCGCACAGATGTTGTCCTTTCTCTGAACTTCCCGAGACTGATCTCACCTGGTGCGACCGGCCCCTGTATCCAGCTGGTACGGTCCAGCACAGGATGCGAGACTTCCCATAATGCTTATTGCTAACAGGAAAACAGATCTGTGTGTCAACACTCAAAAGAAACCTGTCTCGAAGGCACACGATTTAGTCTATTTTTTATTTTAGTGAGTCTGTGACGGTGAGCTTTTATTCCACGGCACAATCCAAAATAAAATCTGTCCACACCATGGAAGCATGTTTACGCAGCGACAAGATTTACAGCACCGGAGAAACACAAACGAAAACTAAAACAAAAGCAGGAAGGCAGAGAGCTGTAATCATACCGCCAGACACATTTGATCCACTGGGACTAACTATTGGGAAATTATTACCCTTCCTGTCTGATCCAGACATTGGCTGGACAGACACTCTGAGCTCATTGATTTATTAACACATGTGAAAATACACTATTATTCCCTTAACACAAAATACAGCGACATGAGACCCCGGTGCTGGAAAAGCGTCAAGGTATAAAACGAGCAAAAATTTTAGCACCGGTCCTAATGACCCTTCTCCTGAAGTCATTGTATTTGTATATGTGCAGTAATATGGACACCGAATAATACATCACTATAATAGTGCACCAGGAACCATACTATTACTGGTATTATGTGAAACCACTGCAGCAACAGAATATTTCTAGGATTTCAATTCTGCAGTTAGATATTTCCAGACATATCAACAGAATTCGTCAGCAATCATGCACGTTATCCAGATTATTACACAATCAAACTGCACAACCAGAATTACACTCAAGTTTGGCAATGGAAATTAAAACCGAAGCATCTTAACTGCAGATATTTAATACTGCATTACAGCTCTAAATCTGCACCCGGATTTCTGTAAAGTAAATGGAAATAACATTGAAAAGTTGATCAAGCACACTCAAAAATGGTATGCTATTTTATACCACAACGCTGTTGAATTCTCTATTCTGATTGGTTTTGTCGATATGGAGATGGTTATTTAATATTTATAGAAGGAGTCTCCAGTGTCAGTGCTTTTGTAAAAGTCAAAGTTTTCCAACATGGGAAAGTCTTTACGATGTCGTGCTTCCTCAGTAACCTGACAAGCTGGGTTTGTTTGTTTGTTTTGCCTTTTTAACTTCATGAGTGAGAAAAAAGGCAAGGTTAATCAAGGAATGAAGAATGTTTATAGCTGCTTTAACATAAGCGGTAACCGAAATGAATACTCTTTAGTGGATGTCCCACATTATGTATTGTTACATGTGTGATGCAGTGCTCGTTAATAAATTAAAAATTGTCTTTGTTTGGACTGTTATGGCATTAGAGGAATAAACCACGACAGGTTGTGATGGTGTAGGAAAATAATCAACGTCGGGGTGGTGATGGCTACATCACACTACATCACTGGTTATTTTCCTAAAACAGCAAGCTGCCAAGAGTTTAATCATTACCTAGAAGAAGAAGAATTTATTTATTTTAAATAGTGTCCAAAAGAGGTGAGACTAGTATTTGTATGCGCAGTATTACACACGTTCATGTATTCACTGTGTTTAATCTGCAGAGAAACTGTGTGAATGGTTCTGGGATGGCCAGATCTCTCATCCTACAGGGGAGACACCAGCCCACCAAGCAGCCCACCACAATCCGCTTCCCACGGCATCAGCCCATTCTTCCTCTTCTTCTCCATCACTGGATGTCATGACAAAAGCCTTCCCGATTGACTGCTTCGCTTTTCTTTATCGCTCATGCAAATGCAAAGAGCCTGTCTCAGGTTCAAATGGGCCTCTTTCAGTTTTAGATGGGATACTGAGCCCCTCCTGGTGCTTTGAATATTACATTGCTGAGGCAAAGCAAAAGCGACGCACTGTAATGGACCAGAGTCGCTCACCGAGGAGGAGGTCAGAGGGAGAAGAGAGACGTCCAGAAAAAGCAAAAAAAAAAAAAAAAGAACAATCTTGCATTAAAAGGGATGAATCGTTCAAGAAGTTTTCAGCTCAGTGCAACTCTGTCAGGCGAATAAATGATATTTAAGCATTTAGTCTAATAGGTGTATAGACTCGTTGGGTGTCATGCTGTATATTTGCCGGATTGTCTATGGATGTCAATCATGGCCAGCGGTGCACCTACAATTTCCTTATGACGATTTCTGAGCATGTAATTTTGATCAGGCGAGATCGCTCACTCAATACAGAAACAGTCAGTTACGGGGGCTGAAAAACACCACTTAACTCTAAAGTGCTTTTTAAAAGTTGTTTTTAATACTTTGTAAAGCATGGCTACTCCAGCATTCGGTCAACAAAAGAGCCTGAACTCTGTTCAGGGAAGCTTGGTCACACACACACCTTCACAGAAACTTTTTCCCTGTCTGATCGTACGTGAATAAGACTTTGTGCAGTATATTGTCATGTTTTGTTGCGCGCTCCATGTCTCTGTTTTGACTCCAATGTACTGAGAGTTTTCACCACAGCGGGAGTCCAAATTCCCCAAAGTCATTATTGTCTCCTGTTAAGGTGCCCCGGCTCACTATGATCTGTGGGTAATGAGCTGGCACCCGGGCCTAGGTTCAATTATTCTCACTGACGGAGTGATTTCTCACTCGAAGGAGCCGGGCACGGAGCACACTCGCTAATTCCAATCAGACCTTAACGTGCTCATAATCAGCTGTCTGGAAAAACAAAGAGCAACAGATAGAAATAGAAGTGAGAGGGAGAAAAATGAGGGAGAAGAAATACAGTGGTGAGATATGGGAAAAGCAGAGACAGCATGTTGAAGTGTGAAAATAAGACGAAAAGGAAAAGAAGAATAAGAGAAATAGGTAGAAGGGAAGGTGATGAGAGGAAGAAGAACATGAAGATGAAGAAGAACAGGAAGTGAGGGAAAAAGAGGAGGAATGGAAAGCAAGAAGATGAAGATGAGATGATGATGAGAGGGATAGAGAGGAAGATCGGGGGGAAAGGAAGGAAATTAGACTCTTAAGATTCTCTGATAGTGTGTTAAAGCCATCGCTCCATAATCATTCTGAAGGAAGATGAGGTAGTAGAAGAGGAATAATCTCACATGGACAACTAAAGCCAAGAACTCAGGATGGAAGGAAATAAAAAAAAAAAGAAGGAAAAGATCTCCAAACAACGTGTAAGCAGGTTAGTGGAGTGCAGATTAAGACGGCAAACGTTTAAGTACCATGGGGGTGTTTTCACACAGGCGATGTTTAGCCTTCGGTTTGAATTAGACCGTGCTGTGTTTTCACCTCTTCACTTAGGTTAGACAGGTGAGAACACAGTATTGACACTCAGGTGTGAGCCAAAACATCATCAACCCAAACATAGGACATAAAGAAAACATGCCAAGATTGCAGCACTTTTTCAGAGCTAAAGAACAGAGCTGCAGACGTATGAGGTGTCGTAGAGATTCGGACCGCCAAACAAAAAGAGAAAATTGTGTAATGATTTAATCAGTTATTTAGCCGCCGCTCCATGCTCTCTGTGCCCGGGTGATTTCTGTGATTTCTTCCCGGCTGAGGTTTGTTTACCTTTCTGATCAATGAAGGAAAGTGTTTTACAAGGCCAATTTCAGCCCTACATACCACTTATGTAGTGGTTTTCTTTTTTGTTGTTGTTTTGCTTTCTGGTTAATTTAATTATGCAGCTCTCTGAAAGTTTATGTCTGAATGACACTGTGTCCGATTCAAGGGATTTTTACGACTGCCTATTCATGGATGTTATAAATAACCAAAATCAGTCTGGTTTGAACGGAATCAGCCCTGTATCACAGGTAAAATAAAATAAAAATAAAAAATGAAGACCTTCCACACAGCTCATGCAGTGGTACGACTTCGATCCCAAAAGAAACATCTCATTTGATAGCATGCCGAGATCTGACGAGAAAGAAATTAGATTAGATCCGTGGAGATAGACCTGATCTTTTTTTTTTTAAATAATTAAAAAAAACTTTTAATATGATACTTATTATTTTGGGTTTATCCACACCAAAAGACAATGACACGCTTTTTTTTACCTCCACATGTTAAACGCAGATGATTTCCAAAGTCTAAAGGTAAATTCTATCCATCTATCTATCTATGTGTCACTCATCCCCTTTATCTACTCTTCCCTGAGCCCTACCCAACCCTACCCTCTCAATTTTCCCTTTCCCCATCTCTCGCAGTACTTCTGCATTTCTCTCCGGCTTTCTCGTTGTATCTCGCTCGCTCAATGTCTCAGAGCAGGATAAATGAAGCCTGGCCTCACAGGAAAATTAAGCCTTGAGAGAACCCGGTCAGTCCCTCTGCTGTGCTAATGAGATAAGCGCCGAACTCGGTCCACCTCGAGAACGAGAGACAGAACACACGAGAGAAAAAATAATGATAATAATAATAATTCCCACAATGGGGAGGGAAAAAAAAAAACTTACTTGATATAATTGTGCAGTCTGCGTTGTATTTAGTCAGATGGAGGAAAAGTTCCACAGCAGATTTTTAAAAGCCTGAAAGGTGATAACTATTCCAATTTCACTACTGAAACCGACTAGATTAGAATATCTGCTCTAGAGCCCCCCCACTCCCTTTATATAAAAAGCTAAATGAATATACCTATAATATAAATGAGGACACTTTTTCTGGTGCTCATCTCCACATCCCAGCTACACGTGAGCATCGTTGTGGCTGAACTGAATATTTCTAGATAATATAATCAACACTTGCCCATATTCAAATGATTAAATTGAACAATAATGTGGTGACAGAAGTAACACAATGGAGTTGTGTACAGATGTACAGATTGACAGCTGTGTATCTTAGAAACTATCCACACATTATATTTCAAACATACGAAGCATATGTTTTGCTTTTTATTTCATATAGACAGTTTGTGTGTGAAAATGTATTGTACGCACAATTTCCTCTCGATACACAAATACACACAAGGTGCAAATAAAACACCTTGAGATTAATTATATGCATAATGCAAGTGATGAAATGGGGGGGAAATAAATAAATAAATAAAGTTGCATTTCATCTGACCGCCCCAAACATTAGCTTTAATCACAGACTTTATTATCTACGGAGACCAAAAACTTTTGTTGCTTTGTTGTAGGAACGGTGCACGATGAAAATACTGTTGCAAAGAGAGAGAAGAGAAAAGAGAGAGGGTCACATGACAAACACTAAGTTATCAGATCTCAACATGACGTCCAGAATGAGGACAGCCATACAGTCAGTAACCAGCATAAAAGACTCAGGGTCAAAGGTCACATCAGCATAACAAGAAGTCAGATGGAAAAACAGTAACACTTCGGTTCACACTAGTCCTCATACTTGCTGTATGTAACAGCATACACACTTGTGCATGTGTGCATAAAAGTTTTGAAGGTCAGTGAACAAGACCAGGCTGTGTTAAAGGCTCTGGCAGCTCAGTGAAGCAGAACAGCTCCTGCTCACCACCTACTGTCATACTCTCTTCCTCACACAGGTGCATAGGCGGGGGCAGTGCACGCGGCACACACCGTGACCATGGACACACGCGATGGTGCGGTAGGAGACTTCACAGAGCAGGCTAGGACATTACGGGCTGAAGTGAGGAAAACGGGAGATGCAGGAATAAAGTGGAGACCAGACACCAAGCTGAGTTTGTCTATTCAGCACAGCATCAACCATGATTTAGTCTACAGGGTGTCGGAAAAGTCACGAACCAACGGGAGCTAAACTACATAGAGGTGATTCTGGATTTATTATTTATTTACCGTAAATTCCGGACTACAAGCCGCTACTTTTTTCACACACTTTGAACACTGCGGCTTAAACAATGACGCGGCTAATTTATGGATTTTTACGGGC
>JAOUWY010000071.1:12770696-12780858 GCA_025728095.1 Prietella phreatophila | reverse complement strand
GGGCATGATGATGGGTTGGGGGGTAGGGTGTAGTACTGCATTGTGATGGAGCGAAGAATACAAATCAGACAAGAAATGAAGAAGTGCATGGGAAAGGAAGATCATAACCTGGTGAGAATCTGGAGGCGAAGCCAAACAAATGAAAAGAGCTACAATCAACGAGAAAACAACAACAACAACAACAAAGCCAAATAGATCAAAATCTTCATTTAATAACACGAGAGTAATTTTGATCATGGTTGGTGTAAGGTTACAGATCAGTGCTGACATCCAACGTCTAACATTTAACCTGCTTACATGCAATTACAGATGAGGATTAATTAGTGCTGGATAATCGAGGTGTGTGACATTACACCTTTATCACACTAATTGCAGTTGTACATACACCGCTACACTGAAAATACACGCTCTCTCTCCAAAGTAGCGCTGCATGATAATGGCTAAACTGATCATCAGGATTATTTAGCATAAGACTCAATTCACTATCGTTATAACTTAGCCAATTTAGAAAGAAGATAGTTTTACTGGAATGGTAAATTTAAAGCAATAGAAATGTAGAGTCATTAGGGCCGGAAATCGAACCGCCAACCCTACTATTAGTGGACAACCCGCTCTACCACCTGAGCCACAGCCGCCCACAAACAGCCACAAATAAAATGAATCATTCTGATTTCAATAAATCCTCTGACGTTCCGTGTAAAGCCTTCAATATTAACCACAACAACAAAACTGACTGTAAATTGCGCAATAATAATATGAAGTATAACAAACTAATAAGGAATACCGGTATCAGCGCTGATAAAAGTGTGATTAATTGTTCCCTTGTGCTTCCAGGTAGGTTTGTCTCACAGCCATATGCAAGCTTGGTCAGTGATCATAAAAATATGGCATAAAAAATTAAAGATTATATTGAAAATACAAAAACAAAACAAAAGTGACAGAACAATTTAGATCATACTGTCACAATCACAGGGACAGGGATCTTACAGGTCTAGGTCTCTAAAGATACACAGGTGGAGTACAGAATACATGAAAAAGAAAAAGTGTTCTATCTGCATCAATTTTGAATCGGTGAACACACCAAACATGAGTGTCAAGATGTCATACACTCCAACAACAGCAAAAAAATAGAAAAAAAACTTTAATTTCTGGTTAAAGAGCAAGATCCACAGAAGGAATATTTCAGGATATTACAGTCAATATCCAATAAATTCTAATAAGTATCTAGCAGCACTACAGAAGAGCATCACACTTAAAGAGAGCAAGAAAAGCTAGAAACACTGCTGCATGATGATGATGATGATTAGACAATTTCACACATATGATTTAATGTACTCAAGTTTATATGAGGTCCCAAACCTCCCAGTGAACTCTCTGTGACTAGATGAACCTGCCACATAGCTTCTCCCCAGCATAATTGCTATATTCGACCGGGTGTCTGTAATTCCAAGGAAGAAAATAGATTAAGAAATGATGCTAATTTTGTAATGCTGCTTGTGCATCTTCAGGCAGATCCATTTGCACACGGAGACGCTCTAATAACGCTAGCAACGCTAACACTCCTGCTCGGCTAAAAAATAAAATAATAATAATAAAAACGACTGCTGAAACCCCTCCAGACATGTGTGACAAACTACAGGCCTCCTCGCTATACGTTTAAGATCATTTTACCGTTACCATGGCAAAAATGCTAATAAGGAGCTTTAAAGCAGCGTGAAGTGAAATGAGAAAAAGCCTCTCGGGCTATATATATGCTAATGACAAACCCGGAAGCACTAACAGCTGCATATGAAGGAATGCTTCACAAACTGAAGATGTTTTTTCCCCCATTATGTGTCTTTTGCCATTTCTTTGCATGGCATTATTTTGGATGTTGAACTAATACAAGTATTATTAAAAAAGAAAGAAAAAAATCCATTAACACTCAATCTAACAAATGCGAGATATGTCTTGTGAGCAGATGTGTAATGGAGGCAAAGAAGGAGCTAGGAATGAAATGAATATCACATTTTGTGCTGCTGACTGGCTGGTAAATGAATGTGCACGATCAGAGAGCGACGGGATTCGCTTTTCAAACTGCACTCGCTTTCATTGCAACACTTATGATCACTGCTCACAGTAGGGGGGGAAAAGATGAGTATTTTGGCACACAGGCACTCAATTAAATCCCTTCGGCATCACCCGTACTGCCCTACAGAGGCCTGGCAGGGTCATATTCCTGACAGTATTTCCCTAGATGGAGCAGAAAAGGCTTCAGCGAGAAGCTGAGCTCATTTTGAGATAATTGCTCTTCTCATCCCTTAAGTCTTATCAAAAGATGGCAAGCGAGAGAGGAGGGGAAGAAAGGGGGGGGGGAAAAACAAACAAAAAAAAAAACACATTTCACGGAAAAAAATATATTCAGAGTGCTTTGTAATCCCAAAGCATTTGAGCAATCAATAGTTAGGTCATTACTCTAGACAAAGAAGTGTTGTTCTATCATAAGCAATCCTGTGAGTCTTGAGGATTGATCATAGAAATCTAATTCCGGTTTCAGATCGGCTACGAGAGACAAACTGAATGAAAAAGAAATTAAGATGAACCAGACGCATTAACAAGCTACTGGAATCGATTCATAATTTGACTAAACACTGAGAGCTTACGAGCACACTCTGGGTGTTGGTCTGCTCACCTGATCGTCCATAAGGGGGACTTATCGGTTCAGGGACAAAGGCAAAGGCAATGTCGGAAACATACAAACAAACAAACGACTGGTGTATCTAACTAAAATAACTCGAGCGCTGTAAAGCTCTAGGGCCGGAGGTGAGCAGAAATGAATACAAACGTGTCAATTTCAATTTTACACTTCAGCCTCTATTTCGAACCACTGAACACAACAAAATAAATATCAGGATGTTACACACTTCATGAAAAAATGTTCAATATCAGAGGCTGATTTAATAGCAACATCCTTAGAGAGGACATTTAATTTCACAAAATATTCACTAGAGGACTAACTGAACAAACACACACAGAAAACAAGAAACGCTAGAAGGAAGAAACTGGATAAATAACACCAAGGCAGAAAGAGACAAGGTGAAGATTATGTCCTACAGATTCCAGTGAACTAATGCTCATATAAACTTCTACTCACGCTCTAGGAGTAATAGGCAAAGAAATCATCTTATAGTTTATACTGCATACAGGTCATACAATACATATTTTAGGGCTGGCAAAAAAATTTCAATTAATCTTTTTTTGTTGTTTTTCTAAATGCGGTCGAATGGTTATGGATTCTCAAACGGCATAAATAGATCTTTTTCTGTAGCTATTTCCTCAAATGTTTAACATAAGATACTACTGGACCTGATTCATCCATCCATCCATCCATCCATCTTCTTCCGCTTATTCCTTGTTCAGGGTCGCGGGGAACCTGGAGCCTATCCCAGGAAGCATCGGGCACAAGACGGGGTACACCCTGGACAGGGTGCCAGTCCATCGCAGGGCACAATCACATACACACTCACAACTGAGACAGTTTGTCTGCTTTCATGAAGACACCATTGCAAACTCATGGATGGATCTGATTCAAATGAATCCAATACATACCAGGCTGCTCCTCTCTTACTTACCTTGTGCAAAGTTACAATAGAAAGCCTGCTCATTAGTCTAAATCATTCAGTGCTTAACATCAACAATAAATAATATATTCATTAACATATCAACTGTAATAGCATAGCTTTTTAGTATATTATATTAAAACATAACAGTTTAGTAGTGAGTTCAAGAAGTTTTAAATACCTTCTGCGTGGTCTCAGTATTGCCGTGTACTGTTATGTGACACAACCTCAAAGTTCAAGTCTGTGCTTATTTTCCATAATTTCCCGTTGGACGATGAAACACACAAAAAATATTGTATTGAAGCTATAGCGATTGAATGGAATAGAGAATCGAATCTGATCAAGACCTTATGAATAGAAATTGAATCGAATAAGATGGGGACATCTATGCTGATACTCAGCGCCATACACCATACTCGTACTCTCCCAACCGGGTCTTTTCAGGGTGCCACAGATTGTCCATATATGTATACATTATGTCTCTGCTATGCTGTTTTCCATTTTCCTGGCACGGTTTTTGTCCCTTTAGAGCAGGAGTCTTCAATGTTATCTCTAAAACGACCGGTGTGGCTTCAGGCTTTAATTAAAACCAAGCAGCATCCACACCTGATTCCACCTGTTTAATCAGTTCGTCCTCATCTCCAATCAAAATATCAAGTGTGTCTCCTGTTTGCCTGGAATGACAGTCTGCAGCCACGCCGTCCCGTTGCGAATACAATTGAAGACCAGTGAATTAGAGATAAACGTCACTTCGAGTCCAAACAAAGTTCTCCTAATGGGTCAATAATGAAATATTTCTATCCTGATGGGAGTGTTCACTTCCTGGATCCACAGGGCATGATGGCTCACTGAAAGGTGTGATGAGGTGGATAATGATGTACATCATATGCTTTGGCCTTCACAGTCATCACATATCAAGCCAGTTGAACATCTACTGTATGGGAGAGTTTGGACGATGCTCTCAGCCACCATCATCAAAGCATCGATTAGAAAATATCTTCAGGAAGAAAGTTCATCTTTCAAGACCAGTTCCAATAAGCCAAGGCATACTGAAGATGTTCTTGAGGCCAGTAAAAAAAAAAATTTCTAAAAAATTGAGAAATAGCCCTATACCTACCCGTGTATTAATCATGTATTTATTGTCCTTAAACGGTTTTTTAGGTTTGTCAAGAACCTGGACTGAGCCGAAACACTACTGTATATTGTACATGTACCATCCTGCATATCATATATATAGTACAGTGTTCCAGCTGCACCTCTGCATGCATAATCCAACTTATTAGATAATAAACAGCCTGTTCCTGAGTCAATTTGGGTGCGTGAGAATGGGTAAACACAAAGATTTTTTGACCGTGATACTCCAAGAACAAGGGTGCGAACAGCTGATATAGTAAACATAACGGTATCTAAATATAATGTATATAGCCTAACTTATTATGTACATCATGATTACTGACTATTCACCGGGTGACAGTCCAAATCTCCATGGACTTCAGCTTGCAAAATATAGCAAAGAAACTCCTCCCAAATCTTCAGCATGACACATTCCCAGTAATAATCCGACATCTCCACCAAGCCCTGCAAAAACCCAATCAGGAGACATGATGATTGTTCAACGGGTGTTATCAGTAGATCCTGATACCTTCAAGAGTCACATGAGCAGTGCTGATAGGATGTGTCTCAGCCCGAGTGACTACTGTCTGAAATGAGTCGAGCTCCCCATGAGACGATTCTATTGGCCTCCATTAGTGAGGTCAGTCAGTGCATCCAGCTGTGTTGGAGCAGCCAATAAGCCTGGTTTCACTGCCACTTACATCAGCTCATCCTCCCAGGACCTAGCATCAGCGAACAGATCGCCAGGAGAGTGGTGGAGCTTGGATGGCCTGGCCCATTGGAAAACCACTGAGTTTGACATAGAGGATGATCACACCCCATTGCTATTCCACGCAAAATAGGAGAGCTGGAGCTGAGCCGACTGGTGGCATGTCAGATTCTCGAGGACAGCAATCCATCCAGGGTGATGGGGCATTTCAGGCCCTGCTTTGTTTTATGTTAAGTAAATTAAGGAAGATAAATAGGCTCTGTTTGAAGTTCAGGAGATGATCCCTGCCTTAACGTGCAGGATCGCTCACATAGGATACAAAGCGGTCAGTCAATCTGTTCTGTTTAAGGCGAAGGGAGTGTGTTTAAGGCAGGCAGGATTTGAAGGATTGCACTCGGGTTGCTTATGGCCTACATTACGGCTTAAATGATGTGGAACTCCATAGGCAATAGAGACTGTTCACGTTAAGAGAATTGCAGTTCAGCGTTAAAAAAAACCAAAAAACCCATAAAGACTATCTTATGGTTAAGACAAAGCAGTCTGAGTCAGTCGTGCTGCGAACACATACGGGCACTGAAGGCACAGGGCTATTCGCTATAGAGCAACTTTCAATCCTGATGCTATTGATCAGGGTGTGTGGAGAAGTGGCGTCTCTTCTGGCTTTGCGAGTTGTAAAAATGATGCATGAGCCACATTGGAACAGATTATTTTTAAATGGGGAGGTTTGGTAATTCCATCATTCACAGAAGCTACTTTGATTTTATTTCTGTCAGTATCAGCGCTTGACTCATCCTTCCACGAGAGAATTCAAGCAGCAAACACCTACTGTGTCCTGACAACCTTAAGAGTAGTCCAAGTCATCCCTGTCCTGATAGACATTTGCAGGTAATTTTTACCGTCTGTTTTAAAACACTGATATTCTGTTTTGAAACAATGATTTTCAACATACTTAGTCATTTTTGTCTGGGGATTAAGATAAATATCCTGCAATCACAAATTCTGAGTGGCTAGGTGCAAAAAGGGTAGCTGACGTAAATCATATCATTTCCTCTCATCACTGGGAACTCGTTAGAAGGGAATATAAATAAATAAATAAAAAGTTGTTCATCAAAAGAAAGCTCAATCCCACAAGCTGATTAAATTGGCCATTACAACGGCAGCAACAGCTTTATGTTACCATATGTTGCAACATCATGATCATGAACTACTAATGTGCACAAACATCTGGGTTCATAGAGAAAGAAAAAAAAAGCTGCTAGAAACTTGCTTCCCCATCATTAATTTATAGCTTTCTGGGTACAAATGATTTTATCACAGAAAAGCAAGCGTTTTTCTACATACACGTTGGGGAAAAACTAATCCTGTCCAAGTACTGTAGGGTAATATGGACGTTTATAAATTGAGGAAGGAGGAGACATTTGAGTGTGCATTTGTAGAAATCCAGCAAGGTGCTTTAAAATAAATAAATAAATAAATAAATAAAAACCACTCAAGCGGTCACTGGATACAATCCACTCCGGGTCTTGGACAAACATACAGGTTCACCCTCCCTCGCACACACAAATTCAGGGATAAAACCACATATTTACAAAGATCCCAAGCATCTTGACCTCAGCTATTTAGCATATAAGTATATCTTAAAGTGACCAAAGAAACAAAAACAAAACAGACCAGCAATCTGAACAACTCAGGGAGACAAACAGAAACTCAGTGTGAGATCAAGTGAAAAGGCCAACTGCATTAACTGCATACACCACTAAAACTGCGTTGTTTCGCGACTATGGAGGAAGGTGTGTTCTGTATCCTTGACATTTCTTCGCACAGCCACAATAAAGGAGGCAAAATAAAGCGCTTGAGATCCAACATCTAGAAACGATCAATTGTTGCAAGCACGTGATGCCTGTATGTGCAATGGGGGATTTCAAAAGGTAAATAGACTGAATAATTTCTAAGTCAATTACCAAGACAGTAGAAAAGGGCCAGAAGACAGAGGAGGTTGACAAATGATGCCAGTCGCTCAATTTCCCCAGAAATCGGGCTGCCGTACCTGACACTAAGACAATAAGAAAGCCTAATAGGTATTTATACCGGCCTTGCCAGACACCTGCCATTTATTTCAGAGGCTCTTTACTGGTCAAAATTGATTCTCGAAAGCCCGGTGAAATTAGGTGGTTTGCTGCTTCATGTGGCAGGCTCGATTTTTTTGCCTTCTCCTGCTGCCAGATAAATGAGAGAGAATGCAAAGCTGAAAGGGAAAGAAGTTTTAAAAAAAACAAAACAAGGAAGGTGCAGAATGACAGAAGTAGAAAGAGAAAAGAAAGACAGAGTGCAAGGTGAAGAGTGAGTGACAACCAGGGCAGTTTGTTTGGACAAGCTGTATTCAACCAAAGATAATCAAAATTACTATGCACGCCTAACACAATGCAATCAAAATCATACAAAAAAAAAAAAAGAAGAAGAAGAAGAAAATAGACAGAAGACATGAATGGAAATTCACATCCTTAGTTTTGGCTCCTTCACGGATCCGTAGCAAAGTGAGGAGGCCAGTCACAGCACGTTGCCCCTCCCCTCCCTATACACAATCATACGAGCCTCCACTGGGACAACAGCTGCTGCGGAAAATGAGAGTTTTTAAACGCATCATTATGGCCCCACCATGAGGAGACCACCAGGGAGAGGAGAGAGGAGGCATTAAGGTAGAAAGGAGCAGAGAAATGACGGGTATGAAGAAAAATGGCTTTATAAGGAAACGACAAAATGTGTTCCATGTTAGCTAATAAATTTATCACATATTTAGTGCTTCATCATGTTCAAATTGGCTAAAGACTCTGCAACAAAAATAAACACCGAAAGCAACATTAAGGAGGAATAATGAAGAAAGTTGAAAATTTCTGCAGCACTGGAGCCAAACAGCTGGGGATGATGGGATACACATGAGTGATTCTGGAGGACTGGGGAAGGGATAGAATGGCAACACAGGCCTCATGGTGCTAAAAGAGAGAGAGATTTGAAGGAAATCCCAGAAGAGGAGCTAGTATTAGTATGAACACCTGCACCTCTCCACCATCGCTACGGCTGAGTAATGTGTCACAGTTTTACTCTCCCGTGACAGGCTGGTTTAAATGACCGCTGCCCCAGTGGAAGACTGGCCAAGCCAAATACAGTCTGGATTCAAAATTCATGAATTTCTCTAACACAAAGCGGTTTTACAGACAGAAAATCCACTAATGGTGACAAATGGAACACATAATAGCAACAAGAAAAGAAAAGAAAACATTGACGCTACAAGCTTAGTACCTGCTGCTGAAGCTAAATTGATGAACTTACTGTATGCGTTTAATTCAAGTTTTGCAAGTGTTATTTGAGACGTATGAACCAGTGAGAGGCTCTTATGGGAAAAGAATAATCAATCTTACCATTACGTACAGATATGTACAGGGCCTCGGTCCCAAGACGCCAAAAACATGCTTCAACCTATGATTAGATCTGACAGCTCTTGCACTCTGAAGGAGTTCATTTTCATACAGCCCAGTAAAATAGAGACTGTAAAACACTGTCATTCACCACTTTTACATGCGCAACACTTCACAAGCTCACCATCTGCATCAGCGTCTAGAACACGAGACCGTTACGACCTCCCTGAACTCTGAGCATGTTCATCAGAAAACAGCAGCAATGCCGAAAGAGTAGAAGACCGTCCCATTTCTCTTCAGAAAAAACAGTAATACGGCACTAATTTAGTTTCATTCATTAAGACCCCATCACTGGGGACGTCTTTAAAAAAATAAATAAATAAGCCGTTGGAAAGTTTGCCGATTTAACTGGAGCGCCAGCATGACGCCTAGTGACAAATTAGCTTTCCCTTCTGTGTGAAAATTTTAATGAGACACAAAACATCTAATGCATCCAGTGCATCCGGGATTGCTAAATATTAATACTGTCGTAATCAAAGTTTAATTTTGCCTGCATTTATGTCTCCCAATCGACAGCCATGAATAACACATCAAAGCCTGTATTGGCTTGCTAATGCTAAACAACTTGCAACTGTGTAGGGATGCCAAATACATGTTAGAAATCAAAATTGTTGTTTTTGACACTCTGAAAATAATTGTGCCATCTCCTGCTGGATAAAAACTTAGCAGAAAATAATAAACAAAGGAAAATATATATTAAAATGTTATAACTGCAAGAGGTAAAATCATTCCCATATCTTGGTCAGTGCTGACTAATATTTTCTTAACTGGCCACAGAGGTCGCTTACGTTCTATTTTGCTAGGAATACAAGCTCCCACTGGGGTTTTCAACATGTATAGATACACACACACACACACACACACACACGGTGGAAATAACACACAGGCTAATGGATCATGTTATTCCTGTCTTTGTCATGGGACTCCTGTTAGCACATTTTTAGACATTGAACCTAACAGGCCTGTTTTCCCCCTAGTTCAGTTAGCACTGAGACAGTCTCTCCACTTCCCCTTTAAGTACATTACATAGTCCAACATATTTTGTACACGGATATATACTGCGCAAGGGACAGGGCAAGAAGAGAAAAATAAAATTGAACAGAAGAGAACCGAACTGGTGCACGGTGGCTTAGTGGTTAGCACGTTTGCCTCACACCTCCAGGGTCCGGGGTTCGATTCCCGACGGGGCCATGTGTGTGTGCGCGGAGTTTGCATGTTCTCCCCGTGCTGCGGGGGTTTCCTCCGGGTACTCCAGTTTCCTCCCCCAG
>JAOUWY010000071.1:12610975-12626121 GCA_025728095.1 Prietella phreatophila | reverse complement strand
ACACACACACACACACACACACACACACACACACACACACACACACACATATATATATATATATACACACACACACATACACACATATATATACGGGTTAGCAATGCTAATCAGCTGTTGCTACAAACACATCACAGCCAGGGTCTATTTTTAAGAGGCTAGCCCGACTCAGAATAACATGTAATGTCATTACTGCATTCCAAAAATGACTTGTACCCAGAATACTCATCAGCTTCACATGAAGTACTGCTAAAAAATACTCAGTGTTTCTATTTAAGATGATTCCTGATTTCTTTTGTGCTTTACTTCGCTGGAGTAGACAAACTGCATCGACGAAAGGAGAAAAGGATACACTGAAAATGGATTGAAGTGTCTCCTAAAGATTTAGGGTTAGTAGACGAATCACAACACAGTTCAATATCTGAGCTTGTGTTTGAAATGCACTACATGGCCAAAGCTTTGTGGACACCTGACCATCACGCCCATATCTGCATGGTGAACATCACATCCCAGATTTATTCCCCTCATTGCTGTTAAAATAACCTCCACTCTCCTGGGAAGGCTTTACACTAGGTTTTGGACTGTGGCTGTGGGGATCATTGTGTGATCATTCAGCTACAAGAACATTAGAGAGGTCAGGCACTGATGTTGTGTGAAGAGCTCTGGGGTGCAGTCGGTGTTCCAGTTCATCCCAAAGTTGTTCAGTGGGGTTGAGAGCAGGACACTGTGCAGGACACACAAGTTCTTCCTGTCCAACCTTGACAAACCATGTCTTCACGGAGCTGGCTTTGTGCACAAGGGCATCGTCACGCTGGAACAGGTTTGGGCCTCTTAGTTTCAGTGAAGGGAAATAATAACGCAACAGCATACAAAACCTTCTATATAGTTTTGTGGTAAAATTTTGGGAAAGAACCACATATGGGTATGATGGTCTCCATTTGGACAACATTTAGAAAAACTACTTTGATTTTATTCTTTTTTACATTTGACAAGGAATGCATTTCCTTTCAACAAATAAGATATTTTTTTCAAACACAACAGTCTCATGATTGACAGGTTCTTTCACATACTGCATTATCAGTATTTACTGGTGCAATTATTTTGGACCTAGAATGAAACATTACAACAAGCTAAATACTAGTGGATGTGGCTGTGAGAATTAAACAGTACAGACCATCTCTCTTTTCTTGTCTGACGATGTTCTGGCACTCTCCATGCAGGAACTGCAGGTGGTCAGCCACCATCCTCTGCTGACATTCATGGATCACTTTGGCATAGGAGCTTGGATGCAAGTACTTCCGACAACGCACCTCTTCGTCTTTCAAACGCCCCAAAACCTTTAGGCAAAAATACAGACAAGAACAATTAAACAGACAGGATTATAAATAGGACATCAATCAAACAGTGTCTTGAGCAGGCAAATAAGGCAACCTTGCTGAAATTTCCACTAAAGGTTTTAGTAAAAAAAAAAAAAGAAACCGGAGGCTTCCTAATTATAATGACTACGTCTAATAACAATATTCACTAAAACACAAGTGTAACCCCCAGGGTTTTCCTAGGCCGATACACATTTAGCACATGCCTTGGTGAACAATCCAGAACACCTACATTGTATCTTGTGATGTTATGATTGAAAGAGATGCTAGTGGAAATGCTAATTAATACAAACCCAATTCTGAAAAAGTTGTGACAGTATGGAAAATGCTAATAAAAACAAAAGAGTGTATTTTAAATGTGCTTTGACTCGTATTTAAATGAAGAAAAAAAACCCCTCAAAGACAAGATGTTTGACATTTTACCTAGCCAACTGCATAGTTTTGTTTGAAGATAAAACTTTATTTTGAAATCGATGTATGCGACACATTCCAAAAAAGCTGGGACCGGGGCACTTTAGGACTAATAACGATGTGACAAGTTGAAATAAGAAGGTGATGTAAAACAGGTGAGGCAATCATAGTATATAATATATATAACTATACAATCATAGTATACAAGGAGCCTCCAAAAACGGCCTAGTCCTTCAAAAGCAAGGATGCCAACAGATGCATCCGCGAATAGTCAACACTTTGAGAACAACAAATCAGTAGGATTTTGCCTTTACAGTACATAATATAATGAAAAGATTCAAGGAATATGGTCAAATCTCGGTGCATAACGAGCAAGGCCGAAAACCACTTCTGAATGCACGTGATCTCTCAGACATCACGGATCTTAAAAACTGTCTGTAATGGATATCCTGACATGGGCTCGGCAATACTTTGGTAAACCTTTTCAAGGATTTTTGATATAGTACAGGGTGAACTGAATTTTCAAATGACTCTTTTGTTTGTTTGTTTTTGCATTTTCCATACTGTCCCAACTTTTTTCGAATTGGGGTTACGTTATTATTGCACTTAACAAGAACAAAATCTGAAAACAATTCAAAAATACAACAAGAGCATAAACTAGGATCTATCTTTAACTGTTAAAAACAAAACATGGCAAACAAAGTGAGGGGTGGACAATACTTCATTACAAGACTTGAGTATTATTTTGGTGTACTTGAGTAGTATTAAAATTTAATACTTGTATTCTCAGTTACATTTCTAAAAAGAAAAACTTGAGAGCACCTGGTCCTACCTCAGGAAAATGTTTCAAAGTGCCAGAGTACACAAAGTCTCGTATAAAACGAGGTTCCTTTTGGCTCTACCTGATTTGAAAAAGCATGTTGAGCGTATGAAGCTTTGTCAATTGGCTAATGTTAACTGGATGTTATTTTGACTAAAGGTAGTTGTTTACATTGCTAATGACAGGTTAGACTAGCATTGATTAAAATGGATATAAAAAGTCTACACACACCTAAAAATTAGGGATGCACCGAAATGAAAATTCTTGGCCAAAGCCCGAATACCGAACACGTTTTATCCATTTTTTTTGCCACTTTTTTCCCCCAACCATTGCATAAATTAAATGGTGAGGAATGTGCTTTTTCGTTGTTCGGTCAAATATATTTGGCCTTTTCACTTATTCGGCCGAACACTAAAAGTGCTTTTTTTCCTCTCTGGTCGAATAATTCTGGGTTGCTGAACATTTGGTGCCTCCCTAGTAAATATGGCAGGTTTCAAAAAAATAAATAATTAAAATCATAGCAGAACCCATTTCACCTTTATTGTTAAATCAAGTGACAAAACAAACAGAAATCTTTTATGGGGAAAAAGAAAAACAAAAAAAGACTTATAATACCCAGCTTACATAAGTGTGCACAGCCTTTTATAATTGGGAAAGTGGCAGTGTTCAGAATACACCTGTCAATTAATGTGACTGATTACCCCCAATAAAGTACAACTGTTCCTGTTGGATTTTCCTGACATCATCTTAATACCATCCAAATGGAAAAGCCATGGGCTGCAAAGAGCTTACAAAGCAGGGATGGGATTTCATTCTTGAAACATATCAGGAAACATCATTCCAAGGCAGTGGATACACTATCCAATCTCTTGGTGAGGTCATATAAGTCACATGGGTTTTTAATACCACTCCTATGCAGATGACACTCAACTCATGCCCTCCTTTCCCTCCTTCGGACACTCGTTTACGCTCAGCATCTCTGGAAGACATCTCATCGTGGATGGCAGCTCATCAGCTGAAACGTAATCCCAGCTAAACTGAACTGCTGTTCATCCCAGGTGATTCCTTCCCATACCAGGATCTTGTGATCTCTCTGGACAACTCTCAGATCTCATCTTCGGTCACTGAACACAACCCTGCAGTAACCATGGTCAATCAACTGTCCTTTTCCTCTCACACTGCTAATCTGACACGCTCGTATCGATTTCTCCTTTACAAAATCAGAAGGATTCGTCTAACCCATTTCTATACACACAGGCCTCGCAGGTGCTTCTTCAGTCCCTTGTCATTCCAAGACTACTGCACTTCTGCAATTGATCCAGAATGCAGCTGCACGACTTGTTTTCAACCTTCCTAAGTTCTCCCACACCACCCCACTGCTATTCTCCCTCCACTAGCTTCCTATAGCTGCCCACATCAGATTTAAAAACTGATTCTTGCCTACAAAAACGAAGACGGACCAGCACCCACCTAACTTAAAGCACTTATCACACCCTGCACTGCACCATGCTTCCTCTGATCATCTAGCACTGCTCGACAGGTCCTACCATCTCTCAGGGTACAAGGAAGGCATGCATCAAAACTCTTCTCTGTCCTGGTACCTAGGTGGTGGAATGAATTCCCCCTAGATGTGCTTTTCTTGCTATATTACCTCCCCAACAGAATTTTTAAGCTGATAGTATTCTTAGTCCTTGACCTAGTGAAACAGTATCGGGGTGTAATTATTGATAGAGACTTCATAGAAAATTGGATTTAGTCCATATCTAAATCCAACTGAAAATCTGTGCAGGTAGCTGAAGAGAGCTGTACACAGTTAATACCCAACCAATTTGACCGTGTTAGAATTCTTTTGCAAGGAAGAATGGCAAAATATGACTAAGCCAATATGTACCAAATTCACATGAAACTAACTAACACTTAGCTGAAGCACCTTTACATTTTATCACATCATTCAATCAGTTTGGGTAAGTATTAGTTTAGGGGTGTGCACACTTGTGCAACCGGGTTATTCTACATTTTTTATTTTTTATTTCCCCCAAAAACTTATTCTTATTGTTTTTCACTTTAATTTATAGGTTGAAACTTGATTGCAATAAAAGGTAGAAAAGGTTCTGACATGATCTATCATGGTTAGATTTATTAATTTTTTTTTACATCATAAAACCCTGCCATTTTAACAGCAGTGTTTAGACCTTTTGATATCCACTGTAAAGGTCCAATTCTAGCTAATGGTAAACAGTGCACACAGAATGATGGGTTCAAGCAAAGATGACAGTTCTATAGAAAAAAAAAACCATCTTGTAACAATTTTTGCTATAAAAACATGACTAACTTGATTTCTTGCATTAAAAACCATTTACTTTTTAATGATTGAGCACATTAAAAGTGGGAACTTTTTTACTTTCACTTTTGTAAATATTTTGGCTGGATACTTTCACTTTTATTTTTACTTTTCCACTTAAGTATAATTTCTCAGTATTTTGTCCACCCCTGGGCAGGAAGATTCGGGGCATCGTGCTACCTTTTCCATGTACTGCGAGCAGTTGGACTCCTGCAGTAGGTTGGAGGCTTCTTGTTTGTAATACTCCCCTGTTTTTGTTAGAAACGGCCCTTCAAAAATCTCCTGATAAAACTAAAAACACAGGGAATGGTTCTCATGTGAGTCACATGTGCAGATACTTTCAGTATTGTCTTATTTGGAATGCTATACAGTGTAAAAGCAAGCTATTTCAGATTCATTAGTATTTTATAGCACGTGAGTGCACAGTTCATAAACTGTAAACATATCCAAAGATCACAGAAACATATAGGCCTGTATGAAACCTCACCAGGACACAATGCTCTAACTATAGTAGCGTTATTTCACAGGTACTCACCTTTAGAGGAAACTTTTTCTTATACTGTTCAACATGAACAAAGGAGTTGATAACCCCGTGGATTACCTTCTGATTCGGATGCTCCCCACACCGATCACTAGGAACATTTAAACTCAGTATTACAAAAATACTCCTCGCTCAGTCTAAAAATAAATCAGCGCGCAATAGAGAAGCAGTTTATCAGGATGAGACGGACAATATTAGCTCCTAAATGAAACACAAAAGGAGTAAAAGGCGATATTGACACTGTTTGATGCTTTAACCTACTTTTTAATTTCTTTCAGCAGCATTCGGATCAACACGGCTTGAAGAGGCTCAATCATTAGTTTCCTCCACATATCAAGTGCAAGCTGGAAATGTCAAACACAATCATCATAATGTGAATAATTATGAATAATAAAAATAATCATTTGGTGTCTAAGAATGGATATACACCTTAGATTATCCAGATAGAAAATATAAACACAGAAACGTCTATATAAATGCACTCAAGCTGCTTTTAAAAAAAATAAAAATAAAAAAATAAATAAAATTTAAAAATTTCTAACATTTTTGACATGCATTTTTCTGGATTTTCTTGTTGTTATTCTGTCTCTCATTGTTCAAATAAATCTAGACTGATCAGCAGGGAATCAAATACTTTTTCCCCTCACTGTACACTCAATGAGCACTTTAATAGGAACACTACAGGGTCGGGCTCAGACTGGGTCGTGCCTCACTCTGCTCTCAAAACAGCTTCAATTCTTCATGGCATTGGATTCCACAAGACGTTGCAAACATTCCTTTGAGATTCTGGTCCATGTTGACATGATTACATCAAACAATTCCTGCAGATTTCGCAGGTGCACATTCACTCTCCGAATCTCCCGTTCTACCACATCCCAAAGGTGTTCTACTGGAGTCATTGTCATGTTCAGGAAACTAGTTTGAGACAACTTTTGCTTTATGACATGGTGCATTATCATGCTGGAAGTAGCCATTAGAAGATGGGTAAACTGTGGCCATGAAGGGATGCACATGGTCAGCAACAACACTCAACTACACTGTGGCATTAAAGCATTGATTGGTTGGTATTAACTGCTCCAAGGTGTGCTAAGAAATCATTCCCCACACCATTACACCACCTGCACCAGCCTGGACTGTTGACACAAGGCAGGTTGGGTCCATGGATTCATGATGTTGGTGCCAAATTCTGACTCTACCATCTGTGTGCCTCAGCAGAAATCAGGATTCATCAGACCAGGCTACGTTTTTCTAGTCTTCACCTGTCCGGTTTTGCTGAGCCTGTGCTCACTGCATCCTCAGCTTTCTGTTCTTTGCTGACAGAAGTGGAACCCCACATGGTCTTCTGCTGTTATAGCTCATCCACCTCAAGGTTCGACATGTTTTGCGTTCTGAGATGCTTTTCTGCTCACCACAATTGTACAGAGTGGTTAAACGAGTTACTATAACATTCCGGTCAACTCAAACCAGTCGGTCAACTCTCCGTTGACCTCTCTCATCAACAAGGCGCTCACCGGCTGTTTTTTCTTTATTGCATAAAAATCCCAGGAGATCAGCCTGCACGGCACCAACAATCACACAATGATTAAAATCACAGATCACAGTTCTCCCTCCATTCTGATGGCTGATCTGAAAATTACCTGAAGCTGCCTGCCCGTATCTGCACGATTTTATGTAGTGCGTTGCTGCCACATGAACATGATTAGATAATTGCATGAACAAGGTGTTGTTCCTAATAAAGTGTTCGATGAGTGTATTGGATATATAATAATTAAACATGTACGTTTCCACAATCTGCTCCCATCTACCATTACCTCTTTCTTGCACCCTGATTGATTTGCAGAGTGCTAATAAAAATACATCCGCCACCAGGCTTAGTGCTTTATTTAAACCATATAAAACCGTAGGTGTGTGCTTCTAATCATGGCTGAAGTGGACACCTTCCTCCTAAGAAATAATAAATAATAAATAAATAGATTTTTAAAAACGAGCAAATCTGGGATTTCCAATGGCGCAATCATTCTTTGCATAGAGTAGAAAAACAAGGAACAAGACAGGAAGATGATTGTTAAACGTTAAGAACTGATTTGCATAGTATGCAACAAAATAGCTATCAGATTTCAGAAATTGAACAAAACGCAAACAAACGCGGTTAAAAAACAAACCCAGCATGTGACTTTGTTGTGTCTATGCCAAGTCTAAATTCCTAAAAAAAAAAAAAATGAATGGAGTCATTTGGCACCAAACAACATGTAATCTGGAACTCTACGTCACTTCTGCATTCTTCAAACGAGTCGAACATAACAGCTTTACCGGAGCGCAGTAGTTTGTCTTTGGGCAAGTGAGTGTTTCTGTACCTCTCCGATCTCCATCAGGGGTTCGTTCATATCGACTCCTCCGTAGCCATACTGCAGATCTGCTTCAGTCAGTTTGTTCTTCTTTATAAACTGTGTGTTGAGGTACCTAACGGGAAAAAAAAATGTAAAAAATCACTACATGAACAGCAGCAAACGAACACAAACATCCTACAAAAATAGCCCACATCCCACAAAATCTGGGTCAAACAGCGACGACGGAAGAAAACAATCCCAGAGAAATGATGAGTCACTGACGAGCAATATTTTGAGAAGACGTTTCGCTCCATGTGAGTCACAGTGCCAGAACTCACAGCTCAGTGAAGTGACCTTCATACAACTTTTTGCCAAAAATTTCATTTACACAGTTTCCCTCGTGTCCAAAATGTGTTTAGCTGTAAAGTATGCTTCGTGTTTACTTTCAGTGATTAAAAAGGTTAATTGCTATGCCAGCTAACCATGGCTATTTTCATGATGATGAACAGGTTAACATGAAAAAGAACATAGAAAGACAAAGAAAGACAGAAAGAGCGACAGAAAGAAAGAAAGACAGACAGAAAAAGACACAAAGAAAGAAAGGAACATTTACAGACATTTTTTAAAAGTTTCTTTGATTTAAAAAATATATATATAATCTAAAAGTAAATCTGTCCTCACTTCATTAATAATCTTTTCATATGAATCAACCAAATATATTAAATAATAATAATAATAATAATAATAATAATAATAATTTTTAAAAAAAAGAAGAAGTCCTAGAGGAGTCGAAACCATCATGGTCCATTAAAATGTGCCTCATAGATATCAGACTTTGGCAGAAGGGGCATAAAGGAGGATCTTCACCCGTTGGAGTGCCTATTTGGCAGCGGGTGTAGATGATACGGTCTGAGCGATTATCCAAGTAGAAACAATGTTTTCTACCAACAACAGGAATTGCTGGAAGACTGAAGGAAAGATAATGTTTCCATGGCAACCACTCAACCAATAAAAGGACCTAGTATTAAGTCTTTAATTAAATGTAAAAACGTTACAAATGAAGCAAACTGTACATTGTGTAACGCTTGGGTTTACAGTAAGCTATGCTCTAGAGAAGAAAAGGTTTCTCTCTACGCACCGATATAAGCAGTCCATGTAGTCAGCACCCTTACTGTACTCCTCCCAGTATCTATGATACATCAGAAGCACTTTCTCCTCAGACTCCAGCACTTTCTGCAAACACAGACAAGGCCGTCTCATCGGTGGCGGAGTAGTGACAAGTAAATGATGAGTAAACGAACAGGAGATAAACGTTATTACTACAGGCACACGTGATGAAGTCTAACGTTAATCCTTACCTTATATAGTTGACAGACATGATTTTCCAGAAACACTTTTGTCTCCGTGTATAGCCGTTCACCCAGGGGTTCTGGGTATGCGACACACAATGCGTAAATATCACTGAGATCTGCGGTTAAAGAAACTTTACAGGATCACAGTCAGAATCTAGAACATTTGGTAGGATTAGCGTAATTTGCTCCTAAGAACTTTAACCGCACAGTGAAATCCCCCAGTGTGAAATTAACTAGCTTTACATGTGTTCAGAATAAGATTTAAAGGACCACTCCAAGCTTTTCTCTGCTCTGGCTACCGCATCGGTGTAATAACCACAGACAATTCTGAACTTTTACCCGTTCCACTTACCAGTCCCTCCAGGATTTCACGCAAAATCAAGCAATATCTGGAGGAGCGTGTGATTTTTCACGATTACTGCGGGTTTGAGCCAATATTTGTGGTGTTCACCCAAAGCCCTCTTCGATTCATCTGCATCGAACATGAGCACAGCTAAAAGGTCTCGTTTACGGACAAACGTCACTGAGACACAATTTTGTGCAATTTCATCAATTCAAGCAGTTTTCTGCAAAAAAAAAAAAAAAAGACAATCACACACAAAAAAAATCTATAAAAACCTGTACAGATTGACTTATAACAAGAGTCTAAGGGCAGACAATTGGGGCAGTTGTACTACATTTAAGAATGAGATGAATTTTTGAAGGAGACTGGCCATTCTTAATTAAGATATTTGAAAATGAAGCTCTAAATACTTATAAGAATTTGTGCCTTTCGGTGACTGCATTTTTCAGCATGTGCTTTAGTCTTTTCCTGATCTTGCACAAATACTACAAAAACTTCTGGGGAAGTAACTGGAATGATTTTTGACTGTTGTTCCTGTTCAGACAATTGGCACGGCAGGTAGTGCTGCTGCCACCGCGTTCGATCTTGAGTTCAGGTTACTATGTGTGTGGAGTTTCGTGGAAAGTTATTTCCATGTCTGTGTGGGTTTCCCAGATGGATGTACAAATGAACTAATGTATTGCTTTGGTGTTTAAATGTACATTTGAAACTTGTACTAACTGTAATGGTTGTATTTTTAAATTTGCACTACATACACTACCAGTCAAAAGTTTTGACACACTCCCTTTATTTTTTCCCCACATTTTATAATAATAATAATAATAATAAAGTCATCAAAACTCTGGAATAACACAAATGGGAAACTGGGAATTATGTTGTGATAAAAAAATCCAAAATAATTAAAAATAATTTTATATTTTAGCATCTTCAAAGTAGACGTCCGTTTTGCCTAGAATTTCCAGAAATGTATCCTCTGCATTTTCTTGACCTGGATTTTCTCTTGTGGAATTTCCCTGAGATACATTTTAAACAGTAGCAAATGAGTTCACACCTACGCTGGACTCTTATTGGCTGCTTTTTGGAATATTTCGCTCAGAGTCATCAATTTAAAAAAAATAACATTTTTTTGTAAATAAAATGTTACTTTTCTAATGAAAGAAATTATGATGTCAACACAATTGTATTTTTGTCCTTCAGAACAAAAGGCTTTTTGACAAGTACACAAACTTTTGACCGTTATTGTACTTGTAACTTTATAAACTGCCATTAGCTTTCTATAATCAGCACAAGGGAAACATGCTGAAATGATTCCCTGTCAGTAAAGATAAAAAAGTAAACTTTGTTTTTTTTAAAAACTGACTGGACTGTGTCTCTAAGCTCCTAAAGCATTTATCACACCAAACCGAGCATAGCATGCCCTCAAGCTCCTCTCTGAAAGGATACGAGAAGCGGTCATTCCACGTAGCTCTCTCTACATAATCCAGCATCACCACCGCCTTGATGGTGGTGAGCAGCTTGTTCCAGGTCTCATCAAAATCCACCACCCGTGGCTTTAAGGACATCGTGCAGCTCCCACTGCAAACTGTTGGATCAGCAAAGAAAGAGGTCGTAAAATGCAAACCATCGATCATTCACAATACAACAGTGATACAATCACTAACCTCAGGAGTGGTGGTGGTGATTTCTTACAAAACAACCACTAACTACATGACGAATGATCACACGGTGAAGGACACGGAGTGAGTTTCCAGAACTGGGGACATTATTACCTTGGAGATGTCAAAGATTAAAACATCTAAATAGATACTAAACACAATGCCACTCAGTTTAAAGTCCTCATGAAATGGCAGGAGAGCAGTGATTTGATTTCCTGTGTTGGTGTTTATCCTTTTGAAACAGGAAGTCAGAAAGACAGCGTGATTTACACACGATACGTAAATGCCACACATCGCCGCCAACTCTTTAAATATGGAGAACAGAGAAGAGGTTAACAAGAAGCTTTGTTTATATCCAAGGAAGAGGATTCCTCACCGCCACACGAATTTAATTAATCGAGAACGAGATACTGGAAACGAAGACAGGCGTGATTTTGGAGTCGCTGGACACGTGTGAGGTCGAAGGTCAGTGGCACAGATGGTGACGGGGAGCTTCGGGGTCGTCGACGGAAAGCATCCGAATTACTCTGAAGATTTTCCAGTATGCAACCGAGACACTACGCGAGTCAAACAATCCCATAATGCGACGGGACTGGTGCGGACGAGCTCAGAAAAATAAATAAATAAATAAACAAACGCACACACAAGACATCGCTGGCTCTTTTTAAGCATTAAACCTCGGTTAAACAAGACTTGTGTAACAATACCCAAATAAACTTTTAACGTGTTTAAAATTTTTGTGTTGAGCATAATGTTGAAGGTCACATGAAAACGCTAACATGGTGGATGTCCAGAACTGCAGTCATAACTAACACACACACACACACACACACACACACACACACACAGATCAGTACGTACGGTAACAGTATGTGATTTCGGATGCAGCCCGTGCGTGAAGGCGTACGGCTGAAACATGTTTGCTGTGAAGGAGCGGATACTGTAGTTCACGCCCCTCCCTCCGAGGGCAGGGCAGGGGAGGCGGAACATAGAGCTATCCAGAGCATTTAATTGGATGCAAACAAGACTAGTACATGATGAATCATGTAAAAGCGTTGATCATTTTCCTGTAAGCAAGCAATAACATGAAAAGCGGATATTTCCAAAACGACACATGTAGCTGTATTTAGACCATGTATAGACCATGATTATTGTGGGTCTTGGGGGCTGTGAAATTCTATTTTCTGATGCATGTGACGGAGAAATCTTTATCAGAAAACCTGACTGAAGTTAAATACATAGAAATCAAAGCAAAGCGCGTGAACGCTTGCACCAGGAACAAATATACAGTCACGGGGAGAGTTGTTATAATCATCATCAGCGGTGAAAATGATTTTGTGACACTTTACGACACCAGGCGCATATTTACGTTACGCTACAACTCAGCTAGCGAACTAAGTGTACAGAGGCCCGGCTAGTTAGCTACACAGCTTAGCTTGAACGGTTCTGCCGTTCAGTTTTGGTTTGAAAATGCTCAACTTAACATAGCAAGCAGAGCACTCTGGGTGTTTATTGAAAATAAAGCTGAAGGCCCGCACTCTGCTGTTTGAGTCCAGCCCGTGGCTCGGAGCCGTGTTGCTGAGTAACTACACAACTTAGCCGAGCTTTTAGCTACATCCAGCCGTGCGCCTGGAACCAGCACCTCTTTCAGCCGCTATGTTATCACATTAAACACCGTGACACAGACATACACACCACTAAAAGGGACGGGTACTGTCTATAAATGTCCTGTTACCTTGACCAATGTCAGTGTGTTGAATAAAACTTCCACCGTCTGTCAAAAAAAAACAAACACCTTCGATAGCTTTCACTTAAACCTCTGCCATCGTCCAGTCTCGAGGAACAAACTACTGCTTCGGTTAGAAGGGTTTCAGAGATAAAAAGAGAAATGATATACAACTTTAAATCGCATATATCATCACATGTAAGGTTTTCGAAAGGATATAAATGGGTTTTTTTTAAGTAGAAATGTATAAAATGCGATCTGTAGGCGAAAAGGTTATATTGTCCAAATGAACGTTTTGAAAACTCACCTATTCAGTGATGGTTTCGTCTAGAAGTACGGCAAGCAAGTCGGGACAAGGACGCTCGAAGTTCGAAAGCCTTGACACTGAGTGATGACGTAATCAAAGCGGTGCATGGAAGTGAAGAAACGTCAATCTTATATTTTTTTGTTTGTTTGTCTGTTCATAAAAATGAAAAATTATAAATTTTTCGTTCAAATATTTGTTAATTAACATTAAAGACACGGTACAGAATGAGAATTGTGCTATTATAATTTGCCAATTAATTTCCAAGAGTTCTTTCTTTTTTTCTTCTTCTCGATGATGCTTATACCCCCATGATTCTCTGTGAGGCTGTATGCTCTCAGGGTGATGACCAGTCTTGAGTTTTTGCCAAACATCTCAAAAAGTAGGAGTTTCTACAGATATTGCTCTGGAGATGTACCATGAGAGTCATTTTTAACACTTTTGCCAATACCAAGCAAAGTACAGAACACTGCTTTATTAAAAATGTAGATGATCATGTTGCATTTCTTGTTTGTCCCTATTGTCCCTGCTGTGTTACACATGCAAATGTCCAAATTGCTGCTACTCTGCCACAAGGGGGCCTATTATACTAAAATGCTCTCGTTTTTACATTTATTTCCCTCACATCATTGCTGTTTGTTAATTTAACATGTAATTTGACCAAATTAATATTTGTGATTAATTAAATCCTTCCTTAACAGGTCTTGTTGAGTTTCAGGCAGCCAAGGAAAATTTTAATTAGTGGGATAAGCTTCGACCAGTACAGAGTGAACCCAGAAGATTTTCTGTTAAAACCACTATCTATGAGATTTACTCCTTCTCATATGACAGCTGATGCAAATACATTTTTGATGAAAGTATAATTATATAAAGTATGTTTACTAATAACAGGCAAGGAATCATATATTTAAAAGGTGCATATAAAATTATTATAGGTTACAGGTGTTTGTGTGTTAAAACTTTTAAAACCAGCAGCTTGAAATGTATTAATACTCCTGTGTGGTGTAACAAATCAGACTGATAAGTGTGCCCACAGGAATCTCTCTTGACCATATGTTCCATCTCAGTGTGAGTGAAGTGCTTCTGCTCGTTCTTTCAGCTGAGCTAATAAACCCTGCTTTCTCTGGATAGATGGAAACAGCTGAAACCTTTGCCACAACATGTCGGAGAAGACGACAGAGTCATTACGTTACAGTATAAAGTGCTATAAAGAGTGTACGCTGAGATGTTCACAGTAATGCTACAAATTTGGATAATGAAGAGTTGTACATGTACATGTACATATACATGTTATAATAGATCATGAACAACAGTTCTAATGAATGAAACATATTTTAAGGATAACTCAAAATTTCTGCCCTAAGCTAGCCATTTTACTGAATAATGCACTAAATGTAAAATTCTGTGGAGCTAAAATATGTGTGTGTGTGTGTGTGTGAGAGAGAGAGAGAGAGAGAGAGAGAGAGAGAGAGAGAGCCAGCAACCTGATTAGATCACGTTGCTGTGAGGAGATTTGAGTTTCTCTTAATTTTGTATGAGGCCATGTTCCCCAATCTGCTCATTAACCATCAGTTTTAAGCTGATTAATCAGCTCACAATCAACATTTTTATTAAAGGGGCATTGTGTTTGATTTCTCTCTCTCTCTCTCTCTGTGTGTGTGTGTGTGTGTGTGTGTGTGTGTGCATGCATGATTGGGTAGTGAGATACAGTATGTGCTAATCTTTGTGACCAGTTCTCATGCTGTCTGTTTCTGTATGGTATACAATATAAAAAAGAAACAAACAAAGAAAAAAAAAATCACTATATCTATATAATTTATCCATGGAAAAATTACAAACATTAAAAAAAAAATAATAATAATATGTGAGGGCACACGGTGGCTTAGTGGTTAGCACGTTCGCCTCACACCTCCAGGGTCCGGGGTTCGATTCCCGCCAGGACCATGTGTG
>JAOUWY010000071.1:12510935-12525075 GCA_025728095.1 Prietella phreatophila | reverse complement strand
TATATCTCAGAAGCACATTTACATTCATCATTTTTGCATACATTATCTTGCATACATTAGGTCTACTTAAAATCAGATCTCTGATTTTAGCCAAAAATAAAAAGTTATGCAACTCAAAGACAGACTTCAGGGCACTCTACGCTACAGACAAAGTCAAAATTATATATCCGTTACTGTTTCTAATCAAGTCCCAATGTATATCCATGATGAACGCATACGCACCTTGTCTCAGGGTCCATTTTTACAGTCTTGTGGCGATTCCGTCTTCTCTCCCATTGCTCATCCAATCTGTGACCAGCAATCTGAGTCACCTGACAAACGGGCCAGTTCACCTGCTCATCCCAGCCAATCAGTAGCCGGTAGCACTGCAGTTGAGCCCTCCCACCAGCAGAAAAGAGTAGTGTTGAGAACGAAGAAGGTGTATTTGTCCACCTGTCACTTTTGCCTTGTTGTCTCGGTTCTCTTCGGACCGCAGTCAGTGTCCGGACGTTTGAGATGTGGTCAGCTAAAACAGTGAGTACTTTCACCGTGCCATGCCTAGGTTCAACCGCAAGCACTGTCACTGTGGTGTCCTCACCACTGGTTACTAGCACCTCCCATTCCTCAGATGATGCTCCGCCTCTGGAAACACTACCAAGGTGGCGAATGCAACTTAGGCCTCGGCCATGAAGTCCTACCTTCAGTATGTGTCCTCTCACATGGGTTGTTGTGGAAGTCAAGGAACGAGAAGCCATGACAGATCCTTGCCTGATGAAGATCAGTGTACCTTGTCCGAGGCTGTAAGAGGATGGGAGTGTTTGAGTGTGAGAAGGGGGAATATAGGCCCAGGACCTGTGTCCTCCTCCACAGGCCACTGAGAGAAGTTTTTCTTGTCTCAAAGGATCCCACAAAAGAAACTGGTTACCGTGAAAGCCAACCATTACAAAATGGGCCTCAGCAACACTTTCATTCCCACCATCTTCCAATTTGTTTCCCATGGACATCAATTCTGCTTCTTCGTTTAATCCATTTCTTTCTTTTCTGGTAACTGCTCCATTCTCTAGCGCTCTTTCTGTTATACTCTGCTCCTCCTCCTCCTCACTGTCGTCCTGTTTGCTTCTCTTATTGGCCTCATACACATCAGATATATCAGAACCCAGGAAGAGGACCTTTTCCAACCACTGCATCCCTTTGCTGGCACGATGAACACGGCGCACCTTTAGAGTATTCCTGTGTAATGTCAGAACCCGCACACACCCATCCCGACCGGTGCTATAAAACAAACCCTGATGCTCGCATACACTTGTCACGCCTTGCTTCCCATGGACACCAAACAGTGTGTTGACAGGGGAAATGGGAGCAGCAGTGTTATTCGCAGCACTCTCAGACCATCTGTTCTCATCCCTCCAAACTCCTTGCTCTTCCTCACTCCCTTCTTCTCTGTTCTCGCTACTAACTTCATTCTCTCCACATAATTCCCTCTCTCTGAAGAGCGAAAGTGAACCACGGCGGTCTCCACACAACCACAGTGATCCCTTTCTGTGTGGCAACCTGACAGCAGCAGTTAGCCATCTCTTGGCACATGATGGCAACAGGAAAGACTTTAGCTCCTCCAATCTTAAACCTAGGCCTGTTTCATCCTCCTCCACCTTTACTGTCCATCTAAATACCAATCCTTCAGCACCAGAAGCCAACAGACACAAATGATCCCCTTTGACCCATTGCAAAGCGTGAACCTTTCCCTGGCCTGCTTGCAGTAATACACCTGAATTCGGATGGTGTAGAGCAAAAACCTGAACCCCTCCATTAATATTACCTACTGCACACATACACAAAGAGGCATCCTGAAATTGGACATCTGCTACTTCCATCACACAGTAGGACTGAAATTCTGGACCGCCATTCCAAACTGTCTGCCATGATTCATCCTGATGCAAAAATACTTCTCCTTGATCAGTGCAAACAAGCACAGCATCGCGACCTCCCACTGAATGCACAACTTTAGGACAACCTCGCCCACTGAACCCCAAATCTATCTGGCCATCTCCCTCTTGGCTTTGCTTCACCTGTCCGGTTCCCTCTAAAACTTTCCATGCCCGTATTCCCCCATCAGCCCCTCCTGTAGCCACCCATCCACCCCCTTTACTAACAGCTAGCGCTCTGATGACACCAGATCTATGACCTTTTAAAGTCCGACCCACTCTACCATTCCCTTCCCACTCCCACAGTAGGCAGGCACCGTCCTCCCCAGCACTGAACACAGAGCCAGGTGAGAGCCTGACACAGAATACACGAGCCTGGTGCCCATAGAGAACTCGCAGACAGGAAGGTGATTCTACTCCGCACCCTCCATCTGCGCCCAGTACACCAACGTTCCAGACACGAACGCTACGATCGTCTGAGGCAGAAGCCAACCATCTGGAGCTCTCGAGGTAGCACAGGCTGAATATCACACCACTGTGCCCCAGTAGGCGTCTCTCTACCTGGGCCTGGCTGTCTCCTTTGGTCCCTCCAGGTCTCCACAGGACCAGCTGGTTGAAGACTGTCCCCCCTACCAGAACTGTTGTTTCCCAGCTTGAACCAATCAGAAGTGCAGAGTACAGAAGACACACCTCTGCACATGAGCAGAGGGACAAGATGTTTCCAGATTGTGGCTCTAAAAGCAGCACAGAGTTGTGAGCCAGACATATGCCTAGTAATGACCCTGTCTCTCCTCTTAGCCAAGAAACATCCAGAACCCAATCCTGCAGCTCCAATAGAGGACCAGCCACCTCCAAACTAAGGTCATGAGGCCTGGTGTTAATAAGACGCACTGCTTTCCCACCAAAAATGACTAGTTCTACCAATTCAGGAACAGTGCCATGACCGTCATTATTTTGCAGCTTGGGCTGTATTCCATGGATACGGTAGTTATGCAGAACACAAAGTGAAGCACATTGTGTAGGTGCGGATTGGAGACAGAAGATGGAGAGGATGGGTCCTTCACCTGGCAATAACACAGACATACCGTATTAAAGAAAACAGGAAGAAGTGCTCCAAGCAGTACTGTGGTGTCTTTTAGCATTTATGGACAGGTCGTTCAATAAATGATTTTCTATACTTAATAGTAACGTCCCATATGTAATGCTAACATAACTATGTTGTAAAATAGCCATCGTATGTATGCATCACACCCTGTCTGCCCCAGCATGCAACTCACCCGTCAACAACCACTCATCTCCAAGAAACTCCAGAGCAGTAACAGGGGCAACAAGCACCGAGCTCTGTAGGACAGCCAAGCTCTCTGATGCTGCCATCTCATCTATTGTAACCAACAAAATGATAGGTAAGGAATAAAACATGACACGACATGCTGATATAGGAACACCATTTTTGATATACTAATGAATGACACATAGTACTTTTTAACCGGTTGTAGTTACATTTACTCTTGTGGAACATCTGTGAAACAAGGTGCTATTATTCCCTCACAGTAACCTCCATTTCTCACTCACTCACTCACTCACTCACTCACTCGTGCAGATAATAAGACAATGCAGCATGTCAAAATTCTGTGTCCTGAACAGCAGAAAACCTACGGACTGTTACAAAGCGCTGACACTGGAGACTCCTTCCTTAGACATGTCCTTACATTATCTACGTCGTCGAACAGTCTGTAAAGGGTTTTTGCGGCTTTTTCTTTGCGATTGTTGTGGCTAATCTCACGAAATTGTCTTGCACGGTCTTTCGCAGTGATGTCTGTGGGTAAATCAGACCTTTGAGCTGTACTTGTGTTTGATGCACTGGACTCCAAGAAGGCTTTGGCTGTATCTGCGTTGTGATGACGTCACACGACGCGTCCAGGCGCAAAAAAATCTGGGACAATTTTGTTTCAGAATATTGTGGCGTCCTGGAGGGACTGGTTGAATAAAGACACAATCTGCTTATTATTAGGCGTCATTTCTGCTGAACAGCTACCTTGTGAATGAGAGGTGTTACTATGGAAACGATAACTAATGAGAACGAGAGCGTTAATATCAACGCGTGATGTGACTCGGAGCAGGAACTATTCTTTAAACTGCTGTTATGGGAAAAGATCAACGACTTCTGACCAATCAGATCGGACTGATAACAGCTCGAATGTGCTGTCACAGCATGCGGTGTAAACATGCCTGCTTTTTTGTTCAGGAAGGAACACATCTGGAAGTATCATGGACACCAACAGCACAGCTGGTTTACTTACAGAAAAATGACAGATAATGTTCTTACATGCCACTGGTGTCTTCAGAGACGTCGATGCTCATAGGTTTCGGTAAAATATAAAAACTAAAACAAAGGCACATGGCTATACAGAGAAACCCGATGATCTTCAGGGTGCACACGCACGCGCGCGCGCTGTTAAAATGGTGTCACCTCCCCTGTCTGACCCACTGATCGCCTTCCCTCACTTTAGACACTCTGTGCTCTGACTCTGGATGATCAGACCGGTTGACATGTCGCACTCGGTCCTCCCGCCGGAGATACACAACGGCCATGGAGTCGACGACGATCACGACTCCGAACCCGAGGATATTTACCTGCGGGACAGGAGAAGGGCCAAGTCGTTACCGGCCTACCCCGAGCAGGCCAACCTGTTCAGCCGTCTCTCTCAGCGCTGCAGAAAGCAGGTCAAGTTCGCCGACGCGCTCGGCTTGAATCTGGCCAGCGTGAGGCACTTCAGCATCGCCGAGGATCCCCAGGTGCCCTCCGAGGTGCTCGCCGCGCTGCGCGCTCTCCCCGCGCGGCACGAGCGCGAGCGCGAGCCTTCCAGCTTCACTTTCGCAACGGAGGTCCCAGAGGCGCGCGCGAATCGCTGCAGGGTCGCCCTGGAGACGGTCTCCATGTCCGGGTGGGCCGTGCGCGGGGTCATACGCGCCAACGTCGCACACAACGGTGAGACAGAAGTCGGGGTGAGGTACACGTTCAACCACTGGGCGTCCTACGCGGACGCGCCCGCGGTGCCCGTGTCTGGAGAGCGCGTGCACGACAGCCAGAGATTCTCCTTAACGGTGCTCACGCCTCCTTTCCTCGAGCCGAACGCGAGTGTGCACTTCGCCGTGTACATGAGGACTGACCGTGGGGAATTCTGGGACAATAACGACGAGCAGAACTACTGTGTGCAGTGTGGCCTCCTGCTGTGAAACCCCCCGGAGTGAATCTTACTCAACTGGCAACTAGAATCTGAGTTGAGTGATTAAAACAGAAATAAATCAATTAAATATCTTCACTTAGGGTTATGTACTAGTTGGACAGAGCTGATTCATGCAAAGACATCAGCGATAATTATTTATAATAGCTTCCTATTTTTAACCAATAGTTTACAACATGGAGTATTTTTTGATAGACATGAGCTAGTTTTGGCACCCTGATACCACTGACCCTGATCCCAAAGGTTCAGTGAGCTATTTTCAAAGAAGGTGGTTACTTTGTGTTACAATTCACCAATATGACAGTAACTCTTCATCAGCTTGGGAGTACTGAAGCATTTGTCTCATGTAGTCACATGACCTGTAGCAGTCTGTCCAGCACTATTTAGTCACGTGAAGTTGCCCACCTATCAAGTCTAATGCTGTGTTTTACCCAAACTGATTTTCTGACCTGTGACTAGATAAAACCCAAAGAAAACGGCCTCCAGAACTCGGAACTCCTACTCGGAAAGTCAAGATCTCCTGAACCCCAAGTTCAGCAAGTGACGTCAAATCAACATGGCTGCTCACATCATCAGCTATAAACAAATGTGCACTTCTTTCCCTTTAAATGAGTTATACTGTATGTACATTAGATTGTACAACACACAGGCATATTTCCTTGTTAAATCTAGAACACTGACTACACGGCTAGCTGTTTTGAGGATGAAAATAGACGCCACTCTTCACAGCTAGTTGGTTAGACAGCAACAACAAAAAAAAAACATTGAGATGCCTATATTATTCTATGGAGATCGAGAAGTGACATAATTCCAATTTCTGACTTCCCACTACGACAAGTAACCTACTACAGAAGATTTTCGGTTATTGATCAGTAACGTTTTCTGCGAATGTCTCGACAAATATTGTGTTATAGAAGACTATCCTGGAGCTTTTATGTAGATAACATTGTAGTTAGAATTATGGGTATGCATTTACATCTGCCATCGAGTGTGTCGCAATATTCCTGGTGCCAAACTGTCGTCTTGCACACATTAAATCAGTGCCAGAACATCCTCTGGTCTGATGACTGCATCAGCACACACTTTAACGTCGGTTCTTCAATGCGGATGTGTTCACGGACCTTAAAACGTCGAGGCCGTAAAGCTGGACTTCGAAAAGAGCATATTACCTTGCATTTGTTTTGACGTGTTTTGATGAAAGGGTTGGTTTGTGTAAAGGCTTTTTTCTCATTGTGAAATGTAGGCTTCAAACAGCGACTTGTGTTAAGTTGTACGCACATCATAGCCATTGCATATGATTACATATGTTTTAAGCTTGTAATACTATGCATGCATCTAAGTAACTATAATTAATGGTAATGAATGGAGAAAAGCTAAAATAGCACAAATGTGTTATTAAAATTCTTTTTTTTGTGCATTTATTGCAATTTCATGGAATATTTAGGAACTTGCCAAAGTCAAATGTTTAAAACCCACCGATTCTGCTTCATTATACAATCTACAGCAAAGTGCTAGTTAAGGGGGGGGGGGTGCATGGGGGTGTAGCAGCAGCTTCACAAATAAGTGTTTGATTGAATGTTCTGTCCCTTGAGATTGACATACAGGACTGTGCATATGTCTGTACATGCAAAGAAATGATGTAGAGCAAAGATGCATTCAAAACTAATGGCATTAAATGTTTCTCCATTAAAAAAAATAAATAAAAATACCACAAAGAGCAGCAAACAGTAAAAAAAATGAAACAGGCAATATTTGGCTTGACAACACTTTGCTTAAAAAAATAGTAGTCTCAGGAAGAATTAGTGCAGTTTTATAAGGAAATGAGCTGTTTTATTGAGTTTTATTTGAGCATCATGCAGAACCAGTCACGGTTCTTCTGGAAACTTTTGACTGTCGCACTCGCTTCGTATAAAACCCCGCAGCCTTCATTGTGTTTTTTGTCTGAAAAGTCTTCTCTTACCACTTAATGTGTTGCTTTCTTTACTGACGTTCAAACGTTTTTCTGTAACGTTTCATTTTGTGCTGGAAAACTAACGTTTGGTAATCGCCAATGTTTTTTGTACCGACTCGATAATGTAGAAGTCATAAACTAAAAATCTCTAACAAAGTTTGTACTTAAAAAAAGAAAAAAAATAGTGTGCTTAAGACTATTGCACTGTACTGTATACTGTTTTAAATCGTTACTATCCAAAGGTACAAAAGCTGAACGGTGTGACTCCGAGATAACTGTGAAACACTCTGGGGAAAGAAACAAACTATGATGCAATATCTGTATAGCTGTTTTGGGGGGAAAGTTCAATAGAACATAAGCAGAACCCGATGGTTTGGTTGATAGCTGTTGCTTGTAGAAAGAGAACAAGTTTAGGTGGTTAGACTGGACATAATGTAAGGAATTAGTGGTTAGACCTTTATCTATCTCTGAACAATGCTTCAGGTGAGAAAATGTAGACCTCTATTGCTTGTGAGTTCAAACAAGATGAAAAGGAAGTGTTTTGGCTATGCTTGCAGTTTTGAAACCATCCTTTTTTTTTCTCCCTTGTTGTTGTTTCAGTCGCTGTTTCAGCTCTAAGCAATGAAATCTTCTCTCGTAGCTAACGAGAATGGATTCTCCTGAACCGTCCATCACGCTACGCTGATTTCTTCCGACCACTTTGATGTTCACAGCCTTCAAGCCGCATTTGTTAATCTGTATGAGACATGAAGCTCTATTAGGACATTGTTTATTCTGCCTGAATTGTAGATGATGTGGAACTGGAGCTTGTTTCTCACATACAGTATTGCAACTGACAGCTTCATTACCCATCACAGTCCGAGATATCCGAGGCGTCATTTCCAATGTGGATTACGGCCCAGGCTAACGTAGCTTACTCAGGCGAGATGAAGGATGAGCAGCTGATGTAGGTTTTACATTCAGGGTTTATGAAGGATGATCAAAGTGTCACAGATGGGCCCCTGAGAAAGACCCCGGACTCTGACTTCTCTGATAATACATGTTAATGTACTGACAACATTGTGCTTTACGCTTTCCTTTTCCTTACTTTACAGTACTGTTGTTGTTTTTTCATTTGTAGTCAAATGGCTACCTAGAATAGAGTAACGTAACCAGATTACCTACTTAACCTCCTTGTGTTGTAATGTTAGTGTTGTGCCACATATCTGGATTAATACCCAGTTGTCATGTTGCATATAGGTGTCTCTAGATAAAAATAAATTTAAAGTGTGAATATGTAGCTGACTAAAGCTAACGTTTGATACATTTAAGACGAAATCTACTTATACAAACGATATTAGATGTGCTAGGTTTTACAGCTGACCTTCCATTATTAAAAGTAATCAGTCACTCCATGATTGCGCGGTCTTGCCATTGTTCAAAATTGCCGCAGATTTTACGCAGATTTGGACCAAGACACGTAATTTGACTTCATCATAACGTGCATTCAGCCTCTTCGATTCACGTGCGGCGAACAGGAGTACGGCTAAAAGGTCTCATTGACTAACAAACATCAATGTGAAAGACCGTGCAGAACTATTTTGTGCGAGTGCAATTTTGCCAATTTCAAGTAGTTTTCCTGCAAAAAAACAAGCACAAAAAACTCACATTTTGGGAAAAAAAAGCTGCAGAAAAATCAAGCATTTTTGGCTGCAACAATCGCAAAAAAACTCGAAATCCTGTACAAAGAGATCTTAATAGATGAGAAATATCAAAATGTTATCCAGTTGCTTTTTTGAATGTTGTGTGTAGTGATATTTTTAATTTTATTTTGCATTATATTTTAGATCCCTGCCTTATTACAGCATACAGCAAGTGGGTCAATTAATTTTTAAACTATTGGGGGACTCTTTTTTTTTTTTTTGGCAGATAAAAAGTAAAACAGAGGTCAATTTGTTCCTTTTTCTTTTGTTCTTTCATTATTTTCTTTTACTAATTTCTTCCCCTTCAATTTTACATTTACATACATCAAAATGAAAAACTTCAAATATAAACTTTCACTGCCGTTTCAATGCTCCTGATGCTTGGAGTACTTTTTGCATAACCTTTTGGATGCCTTTACATGAAGAGGACAGAAGAACACATCTCAGTGTCAAGTGTAACTCAGTTCAATGTCCCCATTCCAACCCTGTATTTAGCCCAGGAAGCATTGTGCAACATGATCTTTAGACCTTATACTCAAGCTCACTGGGTCATCCCTACCTAAAAACTAACAAACTAATCTATTTTAAATCTCTCGGCCTTGTGGGAAAACTTTAACCCGATACACAACACTGTGAAACTTTGTGTGTGTTCAACTTCACATGAAAATGCTCAGGAATTGTCCAGCACGTGGTGTCTTAAAGAAACATAACTTTAATGAAACAGGACAAATAATACACACATCACATGTATCGACAAACTTAAAGACAGGCTCCTAATAGTGGGCTGTAACAGCAGGCTGTGTGGTGTGTTCGCTGTGTTGTATTTGCACTCGCACTCAGTGAAGTGTGCATGTCAGCACAGCTGACTTTATAAAGAGGCAGAGTGGGTGTAAGTGATTTGGGAACAGTGAATGTATACATTGTCTGAAAGGCATCATCCTCCTCCTCCTCCCTCAACCTAGGTGTGTTAGATAATCAGCGGCTTTTCGAAAAGCCTTGGTCCACCTCTACAGACATCTTCGTACTCCACTTGTGTCCAATCAGACGAATTTCTTCGGATTGGATTCCACTACGGTCAGTTGAACCTCGTACATCCTTCCTATGACTACCTGTGCATTAAGAAAAAAAAATCAAGTTAAAAACATTCAAACTGGTGATTTCCACTTAGAGTACAGGTCCACCACCTCTCTCTGCTCGCCACAGGTGGATGTTTCTATGGCATTTTCGAGCACTTGTACCATTTCCTTGAAATGTTGGCAGCCATTTTAATTTTAAACCATTAACCCAGACTGTAAAAATGACAAATAAAATGATTTGACAGTTGAGAGTAGCTTTCGTTTCAAACCACCTTATGTGCACAAAGTTTGCATTTTTCTCCCCGCCCTTCAGGGCACTCCCCCAGTCCAAAGACACGTTATAGGCTGACAATTTCCAAATTGTCAGTAGTGTGTGCCCTGCGATGGGGTGACACCTTATCCAGGGTGTCCCCCACCTTGTGCCCAGAGTTCCCTGGGATAGGCTCCAGGTTCACCCCCGAGAATCTGTGAAGAATATCCAACTATAGCGTTTATCCTACAAACAGGAAGGAAGCTATTGAAGGAACACTATTTCAGACCTTGCTATGAATCAATTCCAAAATTGAAGCAGTTATAATAAAAATGTCCATATTATCAATTTCCAAATAAATCATTCAACCATTAGTTTTCTTCATATCTTGCTAAAGAGGATCTCGGATAGATGCACTGAGGGACGGATGGACGGACAACCCCAAAGACATAATGACAAAAAGAAAAAGCGTGGTAAATGAAATAAAATTCTATTAGATTTTTGAATATACATTTTAAAAGAGATCTTAGAAAAGCTTCATGGTAGATCTTTTTATTTTTTAAATTCGTAGAGTATTTAGTATTATTACTTAATGTTACCCTTTGCTTTTAATGGCATACAAACATTTCTCTAAAATGAATGGGAAAACAAGAAATTGGGAAATGGGAGAAAGAATGTAGATCAAACAAATCTGCTTCTGTCCACTGACACTAATACGTAAGAAAAAATAAAGCAACAATTTTTTCAACAAATTTAAATCTTACAGTACCCAAAGGTTTTGTACATTACTCTATGTGGGCAATTAGAAACAAAACAAAACATAGAAAAATGGTTTTAGGACAGAGGCGACTGATATGAGGATGCAATGTGACAAAATCAGGAATGATATTCCATATGGAAACCAAATCAATAATGCCCACGATGCAACACCAGTCTCATACTGACAGTGTCTATATCAGGGTCGATGTTATGGTATGATTTTGGATTTGACATTTCAAATCCAAACCAATGACATTAATTAAAGAGGACCGATTACGCCCCTTTTAACAAGATGTAATATAAGTCTCAGATGTCCCCAGAATGTGTCGAGTGAAGTTTCAGCTCAAAATACCCCACGGGTCATTTATTATACCATGATGTAAATGTCCCTTTTTGGGTGAAAGCAAAAACATGCTGATTTCGTTTGTGTCTCTTTAAATGCAAATGAGCTGCTGCTCTCCACCCCTTTCTGGAAGAGGGCCGTCTTTACAGCTCGTGCTTCCAATACAATGGCAACAAGAAAGCCAGTTCAAAGTACATAAAGTTCGCGGAGACCAAAGATGGGGTTTTTTTGTTACAAACCTACGTAGGTTTTAATGATGGGAAATTCAGATCATTTTATTGACTTGGATATTTGAATCTCGTTCAGCAAAAGGAACAAATCTTTTCTGCGAGTCATTTCGTTCACTTCGGAAGAATATAATTAAAATGTTACATGTTAAATTCCTCAACACGTCTAGTACTTACGCAAACATTGATCACATTTGGAATAAATAATAAACTATAGATTAATGCTGCCAAGGCCGAATTTTGTGAAACAGAAATGATTCATTAATAGCATTAGGTCTTCAGGCTATGCAGTCTGTTAGTTAACCTCACCTCCCGATCCGAGTCTTTTGTCACGTGTGTTCCCTGGAAAAAGAAAATTAGTTCATTTCTCGAGTCTTCGCGTTCGAGACATTTGTTCATCCAGTAACCGGCCCATAAGCTTAACGCAGTGGGGCTGCGACGTGATGAACGAACGACCCGAACCCGAAGACTCGAGAGGTGAACTAATCATTTCCTGTTTCCTGTACAGAACCTATGGGGATGTTGCAGCACATGCGCGTTCAAAAATGAACAAATCGCTCTCTGTGACAACTCGTTCCCGAGTCATCTTAAAGATCCGTTCAAAATAAACAAATCATTCATGAACGACACATCACCAGTAGCTCTGTGCAGGAAGCAAGTCTGGAATCACCGACGACTCGTTTCAGGCTGTTCTGAAGCGGGTTCGTTCTTTTGGGAGACAATTACTCCATCAGTCGTGCACTTTGATATTTGATATTCTACATTCACAACCAGCTCCATAACTCACTACACGAAAAGTAATATCTGAAAAACCATAATAAAGGGCACTTTAACACCATGAACATGTGTGATGTTGATTGACATGACTCAGGACACAAACTGCTTTAGAAACTGCTTGAAGTGCGTAGGATCAATGCATCCCAAATATGCAATTTAATAAATTGAAGGCTGTAACACACAGCTTTAATAATTCAGTTTGTAAACCCTTATGGAGTATTTGCGCATGTTAAATTTCCGAACCATCAGTTTGCAGCCAACAAATCTGTTATTGACTAAACCTGAAAGTAATGTTTTGTATTGGAGCATCTGAGGCATCCAGATTTCGGTCCACATCCTCACGAAAACTATTCAGTTATTCAGATTCTGTCCCAAGAGTTATATTTCTTATCCAAGCTCTTTTACACTACAGATTCCAAATATTTGCATTAAAGCCAGAGCGGACAAAGCAATTTCTAACTGTAAATTGCTGTGAATAACATGGTGAGCGATACGTGTGTGTACGTGTGTGTTCGGGAACATGGCATAGTCCAGAGGTGTGTTGTAATCTTAGCTTGATGCCAAGGCTTTACCGCTGAGGCTTTAGAATCACATGGTGGGCTAAATCAAGTGTCAACAGGCCTTGGTGTGTGTGTGTGTGTGTGTGTGTGTGTGTGTGAGAGAGAGAAAACACTGGCGTGTGCATAGAACACACTGTCTGCCACACACCTCTGGAACAAACACTGACCAATAAACTCAGTGTAAACAGAAGTGTGTTCTAGGGACCACATGGCAGGAACACACTGGGGACCGGGGCAGAACAGCAACACGTCAATACAAACTGTACGTACACGTACACACACACACACACATACAGGTTATACAATATACATAAGCCAAAATAATATCACAACAAGCCAAAATAATTAGTTTTTAAATCCTTTTTTAACAAAAGCACCCCTCTTAAGTTTGTTTTAAATTAATTTAAACCAATACCCCCGCCCCCCCAAGAAACAAACAAACAAACAAAAAAAGATAAATTAAAGGAGAAATTAAAATAAATTGTTTTGGTAAAGATGCTGGCCCACCACAAGCTACCAGAACAGCCTTAATGCAACTTGCCATCGATTCTGCAAGTCTCTGGACCAGTACTGGAGCGCTGAACCCTGTTCCTTCAAAAGAAATTCCCTCAGTAGGTGTTTTGATGATGGTGATGGTGAGACGTTCAAATCATATGTGAAATCACCCATATGTGTCCGACCGGTGCGAGATCTGCTGAGTTGGAAGGCCATAGAGTATGATTTACATCAGTTTCATCCTCATCAAACAATTGAATGAGCTCTTGTACCCTGTGAATGGGGGCAGAGTCATCCTGGGGGAGACCACTCCCATCAGGAAAGGAATGATTCATCACAGTATAAAAGTGATCAATCAGATGCGTGTGTGGTGCTACGTATGGATCCAGTGTAACTCTGACTAGGATAAAGAGGTTACTGAAGACAAATGAATGAATAAATGGATTTAGAAATAAAAGTATGTCTCTATAAATTATTGTAAAACTTTAGAATGCTTTGTGAGAATTTCCATTTCCAGCAGATTACACTACTGGAGCTCAGGCTCTTATTCTCATAAACCAAAGCTCTAGCCTGTTCTTTTCCGCAGTGTATCTTCAGGATATGGTCCCTAATAGCTTTCCTCTGGTGTTTCAATAAAAATATGCTGCTTCGGCGGTGCTTATGGTCTCGAACGTGGGTATAAATGCTGCTATAAAAAATCCTGCATTTGATTGTAAAAAAATGGTGCAGGTTTCATCTTGCCACAGCTGATGCAAATGTTTTATTGCAAAAGTTTATTCCTCCTAACTGACTGCTGGCACACACACACACACACACACACACACACACACACACACACACACACACACACACACACACACACACAAAATAACAA
>JAOUWY010000071.1:12433122-12449932 GCA_025728095.1 Prietella phreatophila | reverse complement strand
GTGTGTGTGTGTGTGTGTGTGTGTGTGTGTGTGTGTGTGTGTGTGTGTGTGTGTGTGTGTGTGTGTGTATGCGTGTGGTGTCCTGAATCATTCACGCCACTCCTGACTGCCATATTGTCAGCTGGCCGGCCAAGTTCCCAGACATTCACATGTACAATTAAATGTGTAGTTCATTAGTCACAACCGGTAGCTGGAGCTCAGGACCAGTGCTGGACCCTGGAGCTGTGCGGCATCACCACCTGTTGCCCCACACTGCTGCCTTGTTGTTGTCCAAAACCAGACTCAGTGTGGATGAGCTGTCCAACTTGATGGTAGCTACACTGCTATAGTGGAGTGTGTTTCTCATAAATAGCATAAAATAGGATGGAGAGAAAGGTCAGTGGTTTGTTTGCCGTCATTCTCTTCTTAAGTTTCTTCAGTTTCTTGGTGTTTTTCATTGGCAGCTGAACTTTCTGAAGTTTTAGACAGTAGAGATTTCTGTCCCTGAATTTGTGTTATGCTTCGTCAGTCATGGGTACCTTCATAATTCTGCAGCTTAAAACTCTCTCACGGATGCACATCTCCATGTCTTCCTACATTCTCTTGTCTCCTGTGAAAGGTGTATTACCAGTCATTCTGCTGAATGCGGTATGAATGAATCATTGTTCTGTCTTCCACTGCAGAAGGTCGGAAGGATTTGAGTCAGGTTCGGGCAGTCAGCCACATCCACAGTGCAAACTCATATTTGCTTCCTCTCTACAAGATTATAATATGTTTAATTTATATAGCGCCTTTCCTCAAGGACGCTTTACAATAGCAATACAATGAAACATAAACAATGGACAAACACAAAATGTGAAAACCAATGAACAATCAAACACAGAAAGTGAAAAACACAGTACAGATAGTACAGTTACAGAGGAGGATGCATAGCAACAGATTAGGACAGATAACATTGAGAAAACAGATACATTTTAAGTTGGGATTTGAACCCAGGGATGGACGTGATGCTGTGAAGCATCAGAGGGAGTGAATTCCAGATTTTGGATGCTACTACACTGAAAGACCTACCACCCATAGTGGAGAGACGAGATCTTGGGATAGAGAAGAGTCCAAACCCAGAGGACCTGAGAGAGTGGGGCGGGTTGTAGGGGAGAAGCAGTTCACTATGATAGCGGGATGCCAAACCGTGAAATGATTTATGATTATATTGCAACCTAGCAATAGAGTTAACACATAAACCATCGCTAGAAAGTAATAGGTCATTGGCAACCGTTATGACGGCAGTTTCAGTACTATGAAGAGGAGGAAAGCCAGATTGAAAGGTGTCAAAGAGATTATTTTGAGCAAGGAAAGATTGGAGCTGGGAGGCAACAGTACTTTTCAGTATTTTGGAAATGACTGGTAAGTTAGAGATCGGGTGAAAATTAGAAAGAACGGTAGGGTCCAGGTTAGGTTTTTTAAGAACTGAAGCCACTGTCGCAGTTTCAAGTAGTAGAGGGAGAGAAGCAGAAGCTAAAGTTCTGTTTATGAAGTGAGAAATATGTGCAGAAAGGACAGCATGACAGTGTTTGAGGAGAAATGTAGGAGCAGGATCAAGGTGGCAAGATGAAGAACTGGATTTCAGTATTAAGTCACTGACAGAAGAGGGGTTCGTAGGAGTAAAGCTAGACAACTGTTGCCGAGGGGTCAGGCAGAAAAGTAGAATCTGAGGCCTTGTAGTAATCTGGCAGACATTATTAAGCTTTTCCTGGTAATAATCAGGAAAGAGCAACAGAACTCTTCAGATGCGTGAACATCATGAGCTGGTGGTTAGGTGAGCTTATTTATTGTGTCAAACAATGCATTAGGCCTCTTGCTTGCTTTATTGATCATTACAGAAACACAGTTAGATCGTGCAGATTTCAGAGCAGTTTTGTATGGGTTGAGGTGATCAATGAGAGCTAGATGGTAAACAGGAAGATCGGTTTTCCTATAAAGCTGCTCCAGCTGTCTACCAAGGACTATTAAGGCCCGGAGCTCAGTTGTATACCGTGTGGAAGGAGGGGACAGATCTGGTCTTAATAGGAGTGTGCTTATGCAAATTACAGAGTGGTTCTTTGAAAGTATCACTGAAGGACAGGAGATATCAAAAACATCATAAATTGTAGAGGAAGCAATGGTAGCACAGAGTAATATGGCATGAACAGATTTAAGGTCCCAATAGGATATCACTGTGTTACTGCATTTCTTTTGAGCAGGTAGACTGAGACTAAATTCAATGAGCTTATGATCAGAGATGCCGGTGTCAAAAGAGAAGATGGAAGCAATATCAAACCCAGATGTACAGATTAAATCAAGAGTATGAGCATGGGTTTAAGTAGAAAAAGTCACATGCTGAGTCAAATTGAAACAGTCAAAAACAGACTATAGTCGAGATGAGTTAGAACACACTGTATGCACATGAATACTAAAGTCACCAAGCAGGAGGACATGTGATGACGAAGCACAGGCAAGAGTTAGCAGTTCACTGAGGTCATGGGAAAAAGTCAGATTGAGCCAGAGGAGGACAATATCGTAGAATAATTGTGAGAGGACAACAAAAATTAGCCTTCAGTACCATATATTCAAATGTATTAGTGTTGTGAAAATCAAGTTGGGTGAGATGCAAATCGTTTTGACAGATGACCGCAAGGCTACCCCCCTTGCCATGTAGCCGCCGTCTGGACAGGTGTCTATATACATCGGGTGTAAGTAGGTTCAGCTGCAAGTAATCACTGGTTTCGACGAGTAGTAACATATCGAGGGTTTTGTCTGTGATTATTATAGTTATGAGGCTTTATCAGAGATGGAGCAGGAGTTCACAAGAGCAAAATGACGATGTGAAGCATCGGGTTTGATCAGCGAGTTATGGCGCTGTACATCGTGGTTGAGCTATCAACGGTCGGCGCATCCTACATTCAGTAGATGTTGACTTGGACTTAGGCTGGGCCCTGTTGTTAGACCAGATGCATGGGATAGTACCAGGTATTGAGCAGTGAGTGTTCAGGGATACTCTAGATGAGCGGTGTGTATATCGTCGATGACCAGTAATTCCAAGAGTTTGACGGTACACATATGTTACAGAATCAAGACACGGACGGCATTTTAAAGCCCTGAGTTGGGATGATGAGTATACAATCTCCATTTCAGATTTATCACCAAAAATGATGCAGAAAGGGATCAACTGCCCGAGACATGTTTACGCTGACAGATATGATGTGGACCATGTTAGTCAGACCCTGACTATCACATCATCAACATACAGCTCACCAAGAGGATGGCAACCCATCTCCAAACAGTAAGCAGTAAACAATCAGCACAACGGATACAGAGAGCATTAACTCCCTCACCAGCCGAGCCAGGAGTGGAGGACTGAACGTGGGAGAGAACTTGCAGCAGGCCGACAGCCAAACAGGCATCAAGTAGCGAGAAAAAACACAAAAGTATCCAAAAGAGTCCAAAACTGAAAACGTTTATGGTTGGGGAACCAAAAGTGAAATAATCCATACTGGGTATATGCAAAACAGACAAAACAAACAAAAGTCTGTGTGCAAAGCAGCAGCCAGAGATGCACAGCGTTCTTGCACCGGAAGGGATGATCTCAGCACCAGTAGTTTCTTCTACAGGCTGAGGGTGTCACAGATGTCTCTACCCATTCTACACCAGTATGCCTCCGTGTCATGATTTCTTTTGTTGAACATTGTATTGATTTTGCTTCTGTTCTCCATGGTACTAATATTGTTCTTGATTCACTCAGAGGGAAATCTAGTGTTTAGGGTAGAAGTGGCTAAAAATTGCTCCATGATGATCCAGGCTTCCCTGAATGCACACAAGGGAAATAAGGAAGGACTGGTAGATTGTTGAGATGTGTCAATCTCTCAGCCAGTAGTGTCAGCTTTTCACACAGCTGTGTGGCCTATTTGTGCCTTGACAAGCCCAGATTTTTTGCACAACGGTGTCAGCAGGAGTAGAAACTCCCCATGTAGCACTGAGCGAGTGCAGTGGCGTTATTAGTGCAAACCTGGGTTTCTTATCTCAAATTAAACCAGTCCATCTTCACTGTCTGCCCCGTGGCTGTGTATCAGTCTGACGAAAAACCCCATGTCCTTTAAGTCGTCAATGAATGCTACAGTACATACAGTGCAACCGTCTAGGATAAAGAGATTTGTGGCCATCTTTTTTTGTTCTGAATGCTTTTTAGCTTTACTCGGAGGCAACTGTAAGAGAATGTCTTAATGCTTTGTTCTTCTAATGACCGGGAAGGAGGGCCCACTGATTCAGCAAACAAATGAACAAGTGAGAAAAGTTAATAAGAAGCGGTAATAAGAATAGCTGACAAAACCATGTGCGACGTGTCCAATTAAGACCAGAGGGTACTGGCTGATCTCGACTGAGACTATGTCCTGTAGATGAAGCAATAATGAACTGAAAATACTAATGAAAAGAAGATAAAGTTTCCCACTCTGGCAAATAAACTAGTAAATCGGAACGCTGAAAATCTACTCAGGCTGAGCATATTTTAAGCCTGTCATTTAACCAGACTAAAGTACTGGAGGAAGACAGTGTTCCTGCTGCCAGTGCTCGCTAAAGATTATATGCTTACCACTTATGACAGATCTATGCTTGCTTGTTTTGCCCACTACTTTTTCATCGAGGAGGTTTGATCCTCGTCCAATAACATTAACATATCATTTGCTTTGTTACTCTCTACAGTGGAAATTTAGCCTCGCTCCCAAGTGGCCAATTGTGTATCCCAGAGCCTTGATAACCATGTTTTTTTTATTGTTTTGTTTTTTTGTGTAACACGGTAGAACTAAATGCATTAGCCAGCATTTTCCTGGTAATGACATTGTATTGGGGTTGCACCATTTGTTTGGCTGTCTCCGAGACAAATTGGCCAGCGCACTAATTGTTAGAAAATGCTGAAGGTGTCCTGTGGTTTTAAAGGATCAAATATCTCAGAGCTTCACAGTTGGAAGTTAACCTGGACCTTTCTCAACCTATAATAATTGCTTTCATAATGATTAGTGTAATGCAATTATTGTAATACCTACTTTTATAAGCTAATTTTCTTTAAGGTCTCTTTCTTTAATATTTTGCTTTGGCCACATACACTCTATGGTCAAAAAGTTTGTTGACACCTGATGTTCACACATATTTGTGCATTTTTTTTAACCATCCCATTCCAGATTTAGTTACCTCTTTGCTGTTATAATAACCTCCACTCTTCTGGGAAGGCTTTCCACTGGATTTTAGAGAGCATTAGTGAGGCCAGGTATTGATGTTGGGTGAGGAGGTCTGGGGTGCAGTTGGTGTTCCAGTTCATCCTAAAGGTGTTCAGTGGGGTTAAGATCAGGGCTCTGTGCACTCAAGTTCTTCCATGTCAACCTTGGTAAACAATGTCTTCATGAACCTCGGTTTATGCACAGGTGCATCGTCATGCTGGAACAGGTTTGGGTCCCGTAGTGAAGGGAAATTGCAATGCTACATCATACAAAGACATTGTATACAACTGTGTGCTTCACACTTTGTGTGAAAGAACCACATATGAGTGTGATGGTCAGGTGTCCACATACTGTACTTTTGCCCATTATAGTGTCATTTCTCTGCTTGAACATATTGTCTGGTATGCTGTTGATTTCTCTTTCAGTTTTCCTTTCTATTCTTTCTTATCCAGGTAGAAATGTAGGAATGTCCTGATGTGCTATTATACTGATGTATTTTTTGCAATCAGCAAAACTAGTCGTAAAGCATGCCGCTGGCAGACCTGTGATGTTCCACATAACTTCACATTTGCATTCAGTTTTATATCACTTTGGTATATATTGGATCTGTGCAGTCCTTGTGTCTGACTATATCTGTCTACCCTTCCTTCTTTTTCTTCACCACCCTCATTGGGAACCATATGATTGAAGTTCCAAGCATAATATTACACACCATGATGCCGTTTGTCCGTGGCTTTTTGCTAATACATTGTTAGCGCTAGCTCTGTAGTATATGGCAAGCGCGCAACTCTAGGCCCGTAACACTGCAGGACTCTTCCATCTGCTCACTTAAAGCTCTTCCTGACCCTGCTGGTCTTCTGTATTAGGCAGTACCTGCCAATATACTCCAGCACAGCCGCCATGCAGCCTCCTCACTGAAACGTGGGAAATTCCCCCCTTGCCAACTCTCGATTCACTTCCTGTTACGGACATGTAGGAGCAGAAGAGTGATATGAGTTGGGTGTGGTTTTTCTGTGCAGAAATGGACTAAATGTCCTCTTATGTAAGGAATAAATTTCTTGGGGGTATGCTGTTATAGGAAATTAATCAATGACTGGATGGTTGATCCACTCGATTTACTGTTACTATCCTGAAGTTGAGTAAATTCCTGGAACAGCATTCCCCCAAGTGTCCTGTTCCTTTTATAATGCAGCAAATGGACAATGATTACACATTTTTATTTGTTTAAATTCAACACATCACATACTGTACATCTTATCAATTTATAGTTTAATGATGTTACTTATGTTATAACAGCTATAGATGTTCCCTCACCATCCTCTCCGCCATGCACAGGTTGTTACTATAGATACACTGATCAGCCATAACATTAATACCACTGTTAGGTGAAGTGAATAACCTTGATTATCTCATTACAATGGCACCTCTCAAGAAGTGAGTTCAAGGTGTTGATTGGCCTCCAAATTCCCCACATCTCAATCCAATCGAGCATTTGTAGGATGTGCTGGATAAACAAGTCCGATCCATGGAGGCCACACCTCACAACTTACTTAAAGGATCTGCTGCTTGTCTTGGTGCCAGATACCACAGCACACCATCAGAGGTCTTGTGGAGTCCCATGCCTTGATGGTTCAGAGCTGTTTTGGCAACACAAGTGGGATGTACACTATACTATGCAGCTGGTTTTAATGCCGATCAGTGTATAAACATGGAAGAATTCCATCCATTAGCGCCACACTAAATAGCAACTGTATTATATAAGCCAAGGCTTAACCTTAATGTATACAGTTGCAATCAAAATTATTCAACCCCCATTACAAATCAGGACCTGCTACAAACGAGATGCATGGCTTCTGGCAGCGTTCCTGAGGAATCTTACCCATTCCTCATGAGCAATGGCCTCCAGTTCAGTAATATTCTTGGGTTTGCGTGCTGCAACCACCTTCTGCAAATCCCAACAGAGATTTTCTATGGGGTTCAAGTCTGGTGACGGTGAGGGTCCTGTAGAATATTCCAGGAGTTCTTCTGTAACCAAGCCTTGGTGGAATTTGAGGTATGCATGGGATCATTTTCCTGTTAGAAGGTCCAATGATGCCCAAGCTTCAGCTTTCTCACAGATGGCATGACGTTTTCTCCTAGGATATTCTGATACTTCACTGAATCCATCTTGCCTTCCACATGCTACAGGTTTCCAGTGCCAGAGGATGCAAAGCAGCCCCAGAGCATCAGCGAGCCACCACCATGCTTGATTAGTTGCATCAGGTGTGCTTGAGACAACACCTGTTTTGAATATTTGTGCTGTTGTGAGGGATTCTATTCAGGGTATTGAATAATTTTGAAGCTGGAGAAATCATTATAAGTTTTATTTTCAGTTGAATTTGGGGAAACCACTCGGAGAATTCGTCGTCTTGAACTATTCCAATTGCTTTTGTTTGATTTGTTCATTGCAAACAGCTGAAAGTCTTTAAATTTTGACAGTAAACCTGATTTGCAATGGGGATTGAATCATTTTGATTTCAACTGTAGGTGTTTGTGATTTATTTGCGATAAAGCACAGTGGCACCCGTGTGTTGTTTTACTGAGAGACAGATGAGTCTTTTGTGTATCAGCCTTCTTTCCCATTCTTGTAATTGCCTTTTCGTTTGGACTAATTAACTGGACTGGTGTGTTAATATGGTTTGTCAGTTGTCATCAGTGTTTCGGTCTGATTGTTGTACTGTACTACGGTTGATTAAGACGAGTCACAAACAATCTTTCTTTTCAAGGTTGTATTACGTTGTATAGACAGATTGTCATTAAACTCTGCCGGCTGGAGGTAATTGGACAGCGAAACATTTTTGTTAGTTTGTCTCTTGTACACCAGCGCATTAGAAATGAGCTAATGATGAAACCACGTGCTGTCAGAGTGTACATTTGTATCTATATCAGGTTGACAGTTTTAACTGCGTATGCAAACTGATTTGTACAAACATGCCTGTACGGAGGGTTATTAATTAGCAGGAACATGTGTTAATGAGCAGTGTCTGGTACATTTATTGGATGCTTTAAACGTGAATAAATTCATGTGGGAAAAATATATACAACATACCAATCATTTCAAAATCCTCTGCTTCCCCCAAGTCCTGAGTGTTTTATTAAAAGAATAAGTTCAGGGGCTCTTTAACGAAAAAATAAAGTTTATCTGCAGATCCATATGGGGATTTAAGCACAGTCTGTAAGCTAAATCTGTTGACAGATACTTTTTGCTTTTATTACAGCTGTGAGTTATGGTTTGTAGTGAATCCCTCAACTATGCAATATTCTGTGTAAAGTTCTAGGCTTGAGGAAGGATAATGGTATAGTAAAAATGTTTTAAACGACGACTCTGAACTGTAGGTTCAGAGAAGGGTTTTGTGTCTTGTCTATTATTAAAAAGCAGATTCATAAAGGTGTGACAGCTTTTGAATTAAATTAAAATGTTTTTAAGAATCGGTATGGCCAGCCAGGGTAAATCCCTGCATTATGATAAATGAAGGCACTTTTTCAGACTCGGAGCCTTGACACAGGTGGGATACATCATAACAAATGGCCTGTAGGGTGTGTGCTTGTGTGTATGAGTGAATGAGAGTACTGCATTTAGGCACTAGCTGCCTTGTACACGACCATGTTGTTGCCTGATTTTATTGGACACTATCTGGCCATGTTTTGTATAATTTATATTATGACATTTGATAGATCTCACAAAGCCGGCAGTTACGTTCTTGTCTTGACTGAAAACAACATTCCATCTGTTAGCTAATGAGCTGTTGACTTATGATGTAATCGTACAACGTTTGTGTTTTAATATATTATGAATTCACTACATCATTACTTTTACTGTCTGTACTACTGTGACTACTGAGAAGGTGCTGATTCATTTTCTGTAACAGTGCGCCTTTGACGATAGTGACTGCGATCTGGCTGCAAGACAAATCACAGGTTTATGCTAACTGCTTGTTCTGATTCATTATTGTTTCTGTCGTAACAACTCACTTACTCAGGGACCTGTATGGCGGATGCACCACATAATCTAGGACTAATTACTAATTAGTAACCAGCTACCAGTAATGACATAACATGTACTTGAGACATGATGCATGTTTCAGGCCACGCCCCCTTCTATTCTCCCTAATCAGTGATATTTAGAAGGCATGATTGGAGATTGCATACTGATCTCACAAGCCTACTGCATGGTCTGGCGTTTCTTCAGATCCCTGTGTGCAACTTTTTGACTCGGTCAATTCCTGTTTACTGAAGCAAAAGTGGATGAAAAATGTATAATTTATATACTCCTTATTTACCAAGTGACTCAAAAGCAGCCAGTAAACTTCAGTCAATTCTGCTTCCTGTGAAATGACAAGAAATGTAACTGAAGTACATAACCTAATGTATTTATGCTTCTTAAATAATTATCTGTTTAAATTAGTAATTGATTACCTATGAGCTATTGATTAAATAAACAGTAATGCTACCTTGCTACTGGAAAGAAATGATTGATTTAATAATGCCACTACTTGGAGAAATGAAATTACTGTCTAATGCAGACCTGTGTGCTTAATGAGATTAACACATTGCTGCATGTAAACACCTGATCAAATTATTTCCAAAATCTGATTTATTACAGTTATTGGGTTCTTTTGCACATTTAAAACCACGCCACTTGCATTATTAATTAGCTTTATTCACCAGACGTCTTACTATTCTTTGGTAAAACTGCCATTCATTCAGTTAGTAATTGGAAGTTAATCGAACATAAATTATACTTTGTTAGTGTGCAAGGCAAATTTGCCAACATGTATAAAAAACCACCTTGAGTCCTGTGGTCGCAATCTCCTCCAATCACACGCTTCCCTGAGCACAGGTCCAGGATCTTTGCCAATGTGATCCCGCCCACCCACTTCTTCAAACACGCTCCCAGGCATGGCTTCACCTCTCCTTTTCCAAAAAGTCTTGAATGAAAGGAGGAAGTCTTGAATGAAACACAGATGAATGCAAAAGTTGGCGTTCTACGTGGCTTCTTAATGAGGGATAAACGGAAAAAAATTGTTTACTTTGGAATTTAGTTACAAATGAAAATAATTCCAAGAAAAAACATAAAACAGGACAATAAGAAAATATATAAGGTAAATGAATAGAAAATAGTTTAGGTTTTGGTTTTGGTTAAAAAAATTTTTTTTCCATTTTTCTCCTAAGGGTATGCAAATTTTTGCTCTCAAGTATTTATTAGTATTGCCTCACTGACTACAATGAAGCAGGAAGTATGAGTAGCAAGTGTACTTTTTCTTTTTCGTGAGTTAGATATCATAGCCTCTCTAATAAGCTAAATTACCCTTGACCCTTGAATTCTATGTTGGCTTTCCCTGCTGTTTGGCTTTGGATCCTCACATGAAACGAAGAGAACCTTTGCAGACCTGCTGACGCACCACAGCTCTGATACTTTGATCTTTACTTGGCTGATGACTGATCGTCTAACAAAAATGGGGCAAAGTAAGTGTAGCAGGGTATAACTGATGACAAGAACTTCTCAGAACTTGACTCCTATTGAGCTCTGCTGTTTGTCAAGGCGATAAGGAATCGGTTTTTACAGTCCAAAGGTAGAAATTACATACAAAACTTAATGAGGATCACCATGAGAACAGTGCAGCGCTGGCATGACTGCCATCCTGCGTGACATCTGAGAAATGGCCAGGCTTATTCGTACGTCTCATGGCTGTCATGGTACTCTTGTTTCATCAGCAAGGCTCTTTCTGTGGCACAGATGGAGCCAGCTAAACAAATAGAATGCGTTTGGCCCATGGGAACTGCAGGAACTGACTGGCACTGATGCTACCGGATAGAAAGGGACCACACACACACATTGGAGAGGCAAATTGAACATGAGTAGAGGCAGGCAAGGTCCATGTGCCATCCACACATTTTCCAAATTCTCATAAACGTTTACCTTGTTTATACCGTCGCTTGTGACTCTTACTCAGTGTTCTGACAGCTGCTCTGGGTCTCTGCTCCTAAAAAGCACCTTTTTATTGCTTTTTTTTTATCATCCCTGGTAGAGCAGCTTTAGGACACTACTGTATATGAACTTACTCTTAATCACTGTTTCAGTGGAAAACAAAATTAAAGTGGGATCTCACTAACCCCCCCCGGCTATGGTTATATTGGTGTTTATTCCTTCCTGCTGAGTAGCGTTTAGTCCATTATAATATTATTATCTTTGGAATTCCAAGAAAGATATACAGTTTTGTGTTATTCAAAGAACCAAATAAGGATACAATAAGTGACAGGTTTTTTTTTTTTTTTTTTAAATTATTATTATTTTTTTTGCTTGGGAGGATCGCGCAACTTTGGCAGAAGTGACTGAGTTACCATTGAGCGTGTGGGCGCTGGAGGCACTCCCCTGTGTTGCCGTAGAAACAGGGTGTCAGCCACGAGGAGTGGCACCTTTTGGACTGGCCAAAATCCCAACACGGCTTCTTGGACCATGCTTCCTTCTGGCTTGGTGGCACTCTGTTTCCTGTGTTTAGCCTGTGGGTGACAGAGCGTGGGCTGAAACGTACGGTATGTTCCCATCTCTCTTGGCTGCTTGAACCTTCACTCCGAATCTCTATCTCAGGCATGAAAGCCGTGATGAGGGTCCTGCCACACTGCATCGCCGGCCTTATGGTGGGGAAACACCTCTCTCACACCCTCGCTCCCTGTGGAAGCAGGAATGATGGAGAATAGCCCAAGGCTGCTTCTTTTGCCTCTTTCAGCAGATGTGTCTTCTATTATAGGCAGATTAGTCAGTAATGCAAGTCATTAATTCCGATTCTAGCCGGAAGAATCTTTAAAAAAAATGCACCAGAATCCTTTACATCAGGGCAAAGACATCTGACAGTACTAAATCCTGCCTCATCACACCTGAATTTATTCAGTGAGTGGAAAAAATTGACAAAATGTTCTGCCTTGCCTTCCTAAAATCGATTGCCAAAAGTTGAATCATTTCCAGACATTCCTCACTTCCAAGGTTGTTCGCTCTAGCAACAGTGTCGTCTTCTCCTTCAGGATGTACATTTCCCGAGATTTAAGTCTGTTTTTTACTTCATTAGAAGTGCTTATGAGAAATGCCAGCTGTCCACTTAACAATGAAGGTGGGGTAGTAAACAACAAGAAATAACAGGTGAGATGATGTGAGACTGTCTAATGACAGATATTTTTACCTAAAAGGTTTTACATAATTTCAAGTGGAGTGCCTGTACAATTAAAACTTGAATGTGCGAGATACTTTCAAATTGTACTGTGCTATGCTGGGAGTTACAATACAGAAAAATACTCACAACTGACTCTATTAGAAACGGCTTCCTTTCCTTGACTTGAATATGAAAAATGGTTCTGACCAACTGATAAGTAAGGAACAAAACACATCAGCAAGTGTTGTATGTTTTGTGTCAGGGTGGTATAATGATGAGTCTTTATTGGTCACATATACAGTAGAGCACAGTGAAATTCTTTTCTTCACATACCCCAGCATGTCAGGAAGTTGGGGTCAGAGCGCAGGGTCAGCCACGCTATGGTGCCCCTGGAACAGAGAGGGTTAAGGGCCTTGCTCAAGGGCCTTGAACCCCCACCTTCGGATCAGTAACCCCAAGCCTTAACCACTGCCCCATATGTGATCACTGATCATTTAGCGGGGGGAAAAAAGCAAGTGCTTAAGGTTTTTATTTAGAACTTTTCCAACTTTTTTATTTATTAAAGAACAACACATGTTTTTACCCATTTATAATTACATCTACTGTTGTGGAAACAAAATAGAACTACCTCCATCCTTGGATTTCCAATGGCAGTACAATAGCCTCCAATGGCCTCCAAAATCCTTGCCACTGCCATTGGAAATCCAAGGACGGATGTAGTTCCGTTTTGCTGATTGTTGGTAACAAGCTGCGTTTTAAAAAAAAAATTTTGTCTAATTAATTTCAAGAGAAAGTGAGCGAGTGATTGTTTATAGCTATAATAACTTGATAACAGAAAGTAACTTGTTTAAAAGTTACAAAGTGCTGTGAAACAACATGAAACATTGCAGTGAAAGGCTGTGCAATACAATTATGTGCAATTGAAATTTTGCCAAATTCGAGTTATTTTCCACAAAAAAAGTCTTGCACTCTTGCGAAACTCTTTAAAGTGCATCACAAATTTGGAAAAAAGACACAGCAATATTGAGCATTTTTAGCTGCAACAATCACACAAAAATATCTGAATTTTAAATATTTCCACACTACAGACATCTTAGCTGCATCGTCCTGCCATAAGTTGTGCTCCGTAGGTTAGAGCTCGATAAAGCCAATGCTCATTTATTTAAAAATTCCTTAATCAGCCCTGATACTGATCTTAATCGAATCGGGACATCCCTAGAGCTTGGTACTGAAATGTCCTCAATTCTAGTGGCACTTCTGCCGAATGTTGCCACTGATACGAGATATACAAGTTTGACGAGAGGGGTTGATGCTGTTGACAGTTTCTGCTCGTCTCCATATGTTTGGGTGGCAGGTTTTGACGTTGGTTTTAATGCTTTACCAGCCTTCCAAAGGCCTGCAAACTAGCCTTTAGTCTATTCATTGTCTTTTTGTTGTTGTTGTTGTTTATATTTTTTAATAGAGGTCTTGGTTCTCTGGAGGATGAACTTCACTCAGCAGAAAATGCTACGAACAAAAGAAGCAAGGCAATTAGCCTGTGCGGTTTTCCAGTGAGAACCTCAGACCCTGTCTCGTGTTGGTCATGCTTTCGTATTATCGCCTCTTTGACCTTGACTTGCCTTTTAGTCTGCTATTAATGTGTGTTCTGCTCCTTGAGGATTGCCACTCCTCCTCAAACCACTGCTGTGCTTGATTTATTGATGAAATCCCGCACACAGCATGCTCTCTGAAGAGCTTTGGGACTGAATGAAGTGCCGCTGCATGCTTCAGCTCACAAGAGTCTCTCCTCTGCTTTTGCTTTGCTTGTACTTCAGTTTCGAGATGCCATTTTTCTCCAGAGGCAGTACATGGCTAAAATGACATTGTGATGATCTGCCAGTGAAAAATCTCTATGCTTCATTTAGAATAATTACAGACCTATCAGTAAAAACTGTATATTATTATTTTAATTTTTTTACATTTGAAACATCTCATTTTTCGAATGAATGGATGAATGAGAAACTACCGTCACATTAATCATAGAAGAAGATTAATAGGAAGAAGCTTCTTGAGTATTAAGATATTGAGAATGAGATTATATACTGTATAACAGACATGCCTCCACACATATTTGTGTAAAATTATCGGATCTGTATGATTGTGGTTGTGGGTTTAGCTGTGTAATTCATACACGATCTTGCATACGATCCCAGTCAGGCCACGAGAGAATAATGATGTAGTCACTAAAGTTATAAAAATAGGTGTGTGTTCTAGGTGCCCTGTGGTGTCCTTGCCCTGTCTCTCATGCCATTTGACCTTCATACAATACAGAGAACAGCCAGAGTCTGTCAAAGTCCCTCAGCTAAGTATGAGGAACAGCATGTAGGCTTTAGCCTGGAAGGTTAATGATTATTATGGACCTGTCGCCTTCTAGGACATCTTCAGCAGTTCCTAATGGACTGTGTGGAGATTTCACCGCTCCTAGACATGACTCAGCATATGTTTCTGAATATTACACATTTCAGCCTCTTGTCTTCAGAGAGATAAAGGTTGGGTCATGTGTGGTGCATTACTGTACTGGGATTTATCTGCAGGCGTAAAGCTCGGCCACTGTAGTGGCTCGGTCGAGAGGAGGTCAGGAGCAGCTGTGATATTCATGAGCATTCAGAGCCAAGAGAGGTGATTTAGAGGTTTTTCTTTTTAATATGTCATTACTATAGCAGCTTGTGAGTGAGAAGTGTGATGGTGTGGGCAGGTTTTCCATGGGTTCACCATGAGGGCATCGCTACATATAGCAATAAATTGTATGCAGTCATGACTATATTGTAGCTAAGCAAATCTGACGGTGATATTCAGAAACATATTATTGCCACAAGGTGCATCTGAGTAGCGCAGATCTACCTGAGATTTTAAGAGATGCCTGATATGAAAGCCATGATGTCTAGAATACTTCATTATGTGAATGCCAGCAGTATTTTAAGTCATAATAGTGCCCTTTTTTGAGTTTTGTGTTCAGTTGGTTACTTCACTTGGTTACTATTTATATAAATGTTTTTATATTCAATATAACCTTTAATTAGACCTTTAATTAACTAATTTGTTTATCTAACTATCTCACACTAGTTACCAATCTAGATAACTAGCTGTCTAACCTGCTATCTACCTAGCTATCTCTTAAATTAGCGATCAACCTTGCTAAGTAGCTATTTGTTAAACTAGCTGTCTGTCTATCTATCTCTCTATCTATTAGCCTTATAGCTAGCTGGCTATATAGGTAGAGCTTTATATATCTAGCATGCTAGCAATTAAGCTATGTAACTATCTATATAGTTAGCTGGCTGGCTAGCTATCAATAAGGGCTCTTCAGTATGATGATAAGATAAATTATCTCATAATACTGTATTAATACTAATATTAGTATTGCTAGTTATTTATCAGTACTTCCGTAACACTGTCTAACTTTCTAAATTTCTTTCCTAGATGTTGAATAAAAATGTATAGGCTTTTTAAATGTGGAAAAAAACCCAAAACAAACAGGTGCTCATTTAGCAAACCTAAGTGAAGTGACTCATATTGTGTAGCATGAAACTGTCATTGGGTATCACTCTACTATAGTTTAAATCTACATATTTGAAGCGATACCTGTTTTTAGGTAGGTTTTAGTTGTAATTGTATGATTATATTACAGCCTCTGCTACACAGTTGGCTAGTATTTGCTGGAAATTTGCATGTGAGGTGAGAATATAGTGCTCTTTAGCAATAAAACAGCAGCATGCTCTCATTTGCATATGCATTTGGGTATAAATAATGTGACAATCTGTGTTTATGGTATGGCTTTGAGTGCAGTCGTTAAGAGATGGCGGATTTAATGCTATAATGATGGACTCCATTGTGTAGTTCATGCTGTTAGACCCATTGCACTGTAAAAGCCACCCTCCTCCCTCCCTCTTACAATAAAGCTGTTGTCTACATTTGCGTAAATCATAACACTAATCTGGTATATTTATAGAGGTCCATCTATACATCTACACGAGTGTAGTTTATTCCCAGAACCACTTTGTTCCATGCCCACTGGAGCTCCGGGTCTTGCCAGAGCACAGGGTCACAGACACGTACACGCATTGTCCAGCCATCCCTGAGCACACGCTCTGTATGCCAAAGCGGCCCTCTGAAAATAGCATTGAGAGAGCAGTCCACAGGAGACAAACAGAGAGAGGGAAGCAGTGGAACAGTGTTTTTCATGCTCCAGCATGTTCCTGCACACTATGCTGCTTTGATGGTGTGAACGAGTGTTTAAAGGCAAACTCACGGCTCCTCTCTTGAGCTCACTGTGCATCAGTGCACACCGTCCCTGTCCGTGCCGTCACACTTATTTACTATTGTTCTGATCTCAAGCTGTTTATAGCTTTTCCTTTTCCCCAC
>JAOUWY010000071.1:12407093-12419527 GCA_025728095.1 Prietella phreatophila | reverse complement strand
CCCAACAGCAGCAGCTTGGCAGTGCTTGGGCTTTTTGAACCCGTGATATGTTATAACCTTCATAATCACCACACATCAACCAACCTAATTGAACACCTATTAGAGATTTTGGAGGGACGTACTGTGTTTGACGGTGTTCTCTGCCACTGTCATCTAAACACTAACTGAGAGAATCTTTTGGAAGACCGACATGCATTGCTCTAATACACTTCCAACGACTTGTAGAATTGATGCCAATGCGCTTTTGAAGCTGTTCTGTTGGCTTGTGGTGGCCCAAAATCTAGGACACTTCATGTTGGTTTCCTTTTTTAATTTCTGTACATATGATAGTTGAACCAGATAACCTATCGACTGTGACACGAACCCACACCCACATGCATGCTCTACATTTGTAGTTTTCTCTGACAGGCTTCATCTTGGTGTCTGTGCTGAGATGTGACATGTTATAAGGACAGCCAAGAAGCAGTGTATTTTCCTCATATTACTGCAAGAGAGCAGAGAATGAGCAGCCCTTCCCTCGCTCATAAACCCTGCAGAGTGTGTGTGATGTATATCTGTGTGACAGATAGAGAGCTGAAATATTTCCGTGTGCATGTATATCGTTCTGAGCATTCCATCTTAAACATATGTAAGCATCTTTCCTGTCATCTTATGTCCTTTGCATAAGAGAGCGGAGCACCTTGGCGAGTTTAATTTGATTTGCAGCGTGGCAACATTGGTGGGGCTGTAAAATAAAGAAAGGAAGAAGACGTGGCTCACTGTTCGGAGGATCCCGGCAGTAACCCGCCGTACTGCAATGCCACTGCAATGCAACACTCCTTTCTTTTGTGTCTCACACTTTTCACATCACTCTTTGTTGGCATGGTGTGTATCAATGTACATTGTAAAGTTTGCCTATGGTTTCATGTTGCGTACTCGAGAGATGTTTTAAGTGATGGGAGTGAGTCTGCTGTGTATTTTCTTCCCATAAAATGTTGCTGAGGACGGTAGGATAAATATAGGATAAATGTTATAAACTATGTCTCGAATTGTCTGTTCAGCTTGGATAAAACCTGCTACCTTACAAACTCTGAGATTAAAAAACAACTGAGGAGAAATAAGCTACCAGAGTGAAAGAGATGATGACACAAACAGAGATGACCCAAAGAACGAACTGATTGAGACAAGCAGAGAGATCGACCGCGAGAGTGGAGGGGCACAGCACTGCCTCAATAAAACTTTAAAAAATATATATATTTTTTTATCTCTGTCCCAGATTGATTTACATACCCCTTCACCTGTATATGAAGCTTGATGGATATTAAATCTCTCTCTATAATGTGTAATTTGTACATGCCAGCAAAGACAACCATTCAGCAAGTTTCTCCATTTCTCTGTTCTTACTGTGTAGAATTACTATCCTGGTGTGCATCCATTAGACTTCTCACAGCTTCATTTACACTGCCTCCACCTTTAGATCAGAAAGCAGCCTTTTCAGTCAGGCACCTCCTGAAGCTCCAGCATGGTAGAAGTAGTTTGACTTGAATGAGTGAAGTATAGGTAATTTCAAAGTATGCTCATCATGATCGTCATGACTGTACACAGTCACAGGACATTTTTTGGGAAGGCGGATATACTGGGACTACCTAAGGCATAGTATGAGGTAGAGATGGCTTTGAAGGGGCCTGGACTCAAAGGTTATTATTTTGTGAAGTGATTAGTAGGTGGAGAGTGTATGATGGCTTGTGGTTCGCTTCACACCTCCAGGGTTTGGGGTTTGATTCTCGCCACAGCAGTGTGTGTGCGGAGCTTGCATGTTCTCCTCATGCTGTGGCGGTTTCCTCCAGGTACTATGGTTTCCTCCCCCAGTCTAAAGACATGCATGGTAGACTGATTGGCATGTCGAAAGTGTCTGAATGAGTGTGTGATGGATTGGCGCCCTGTCCAGGGTGTACACCGCATTGTACCCCATGCATGCTGGGAAAGGCTCCAGGTTCCCCAAGACCCTGTAGGATAAGCGGAATAGAAGCTGCATGGATGGATTAGTAGGGGGCCAACCAAGACTGGATTTGCACAGGGAGCATGGAAATATGTGGAACCCTAAGTGGTGTCAGTGCCCAAGTTATATTTTGGAACATTAGTTTGTTCCTTGGTACAAAATGAATAGCCGCATGATTACATTATTGCAGTGGGGTTCAGTCTCATCCTCAAAGGGCTGGTGTGGTTGCAGGTTTTTGTTCAAGCCAAGCAGGTACCACTTCTGATTCCACATGTTTAATCAGTTGATTGTCATCTTCAGTCAACTTTTTTTATATTCATAATTGTTTCACAGTTCCTAATGCTTAGGAGATTTGGTCCTTATACAGTCATGTGAAAAAATAAGTACACACCATGGAAATTGTTGGCTTTTTTTTTTGACATATTTGGACCAGCAAATATTTGATCCTCTTTGAAACAGTGCCTATTAATAAAGTTGATATACTTTAAGAAAACCACATGGAAAATGACATTTATTCAGCAGAATTATCAGTAGAGTTGATATCCTTCTGTGGAAAAAGTAAGTACTGGACGGCCCGTCCTGGTAAAATTGGCAGTCGTTTGAAAGCTGCGTCTCTTGTGTATGATTTTCCTTACAGTGGAATAATGTATTTCAAATAATTTTGAGATCTTTTTAAATCCCTTGCCAGACTCATAGGCATCCACAACCTTTTATCTGAAGGCCTTACAGAATTCTTTAGATCTTGGCATGATGCCACCACACACCTCAATAATAAAGGGAACACCAGACATTAGATGTGAGAGGGGTTTAAATAAGACAGGTTCCACCGGCACTCCCTAAGCAGGTTCTGATGGCACCCAATCTTGAACACCTGATTCAAATTATATGGATTTGAAGGGGTGATAAATTTACTTTTTTACTTACTTTTTCCATGTGACTGATATTTTTTTTCTTAATTTAAATTGTGGAAATTACTGCAAAATATCAGTTGCATGTGCCATTTCAAAGAGGATTAGATCATTGCTTGTCCAGATATGTAAAAAAAAAACAATTACCATGGAGTGTACTTAATAATAATAATAATAATAATATTATTTACATTACTGGTACTCTGTCTACAACTAGGGTTCTCAAACATTTAAGCAAGCAACCCCAAATGGACATTATGAATTCCCTGTGTCCCCAAGAAATTTTTTTCATTTGAGATTTACAATTCAAGACCTAAAAATCCATATTCACTCAGTGTTTCAGCATATTTTTGTGTTTGAGTCAGAGTCACGGAGTGTTGTCTAGGAACTAGCGGAGGTAGATGTCCATTTTTATTGGTGAACTCCTACGCCAGTACAGCATGTCAAGATAGTGAAAAAGACTAAAATAGTGCATACAGTCTTAATCTAAATGTAGCTTGATTGAGTCTGACTCCCAGTAACACACAAAATGTGTCTTCATAGTCAGTGTGATGTAATTTTGTAAAATAAATAAATACATTTTAAAAAAGGGGAGACTGAGTATTTATTTCACGATTCTGTTTGTATATCAACTGATTGGGTGTGAGACGTGTGGAAGCATTTCCTGTATTTTACTCAAGTTCAAATGCTTGTTGAGTAATTTCTTGTGTGAGTGTTTATTATACTTCGTTTCATAAAGACTGATGTTAATCGTTCCATTGTAGCTTCATTGCTAATGTTGAGTAAGTAAGAGTCTTGAGTAAGAGATAATGCTGCCGTCAAATAAATCTCATAACTTGTAAATGAACTGAAACTGGTTCGATTTACTGGCTAATAAACCCACTGCTGCTATTTAGCCCATCTATTATTTATTGTAATATTTATTCCATCTATTATTTACTATATGTTTAATTCACTCTGTAAACACAGACCAGACAAAATGCGCTTACTCCAATCAAACTTGAATAGTAACTCAAGTCTGCCAGTAAGCAAATTTTGTTCTAATCATCTTTACATATTCTGCTCAGACATGTATGGCAATTTTAAAAAATGATTATTCTGCAATATGCTGCTGTGTTCTTTTCCATTTGTCTCAAAATATATATGTCTTAAATTCACATGTAAAAGTTCAAATTGAGCTCCTGCCTTTCTTCACAGGTTCACTACCCAGCCATGAGGCCTTACTGTAGAAGCATTCACAAATCTCTATCCCTCCTTAAACTCCTAGAACCCATCGGCCACCGATGGCCAATCAGGTCTAGTACCTCTACACTGTCTCAGAGACACTGCCTCTCCACGTACGTCTCCTCCCACCGGCCACAAATCAACCACGAATCGGTGGACGTTCTTGGCCGCGTCTACCCGAGAGATGATATGACCAACGTGACTGCTAAAATCCTGTCCATGGTGGGCCGAGAGCTTCACAACCAGACGCATCATCCACTGTGGATCATTAAAGAACGGATAAAAGAGCATATTTACCGTTCCTACACAAGTCGAACAGGCACGCCACTCTTCTCCGTCTATGATAACCACAGCCCAGTGGTGACAGTGGAGCAGAACTTCGACAGCCTGCTCGTCCCCAAAGACCACCCGAGCCGAAAAAAGGGTGACAACTACTACCTGAACCAGACACACATGCTGCGAGCGCACACCTCCGCCCACCAGAAGGAGTTGGTACGTACCGGGCTTGATTGCTTCCTGGTAGCTGGGGACGTCTACAGGAGGGATGAGATTGACGCAAGCCACTACCCGGTCTTCCACCAGATGGAGGGAGTGCGACTTTTTACCAACCATGAGGTAAGGACACGGCTTCCAGAATTCTTTGGTGTAATTGAGGAACACTTACAATTTGTTATTTATCTGCGTTTGGTCTTCAATCAGTCATCATATTAAATGTGTAACATGTTGGATAAATATGTTTACGCAACATCTGGACAGTAGTTGCGGCTATCGTTTCAATAATAACAACTTGCATCATGTGTAGTATGGATGCTTCACATTAAAGGATAAAAAAAAAGTTCATCATCATTAATATGGTGAAATTTTCTTTGAAGAGACGTTTATTTAATATTTTTGGAAGGAGTCTCCAGTATCAGCACTTTGGAACAGCCAGATGTAAAGTTAAGCTGTGACTAAATTTTCCAACGTGGGAGTTTTGGATGCATTTTCTTGCTAACATTACAAGCGGACTTGTTTTGCTGACGTTCTACAACATAAAAAAATAGGACAGGGTCATTAATCAATTTCCTGTAACAGGACACCCAGTCATGTTGTATTCCTTACACGATAAATGGTAAAAATGGCGCACTTATATAGCGCTTCTATCCAAAGTGCTTTACACTACTGATGACGTTTACATGGACAGCATTAATCTAATTATTGACCTTACTCTGATTACGATAATAATGTGATTAAGGTGTTTGCATGAGTTGCTTTTAGAATACTCCTGTCATGTTGCCATTTTACATGTTCTAGAACATAATTAGATTAACAGCCCACGTCATTACGTCATCATTACGTCACCGCACCACGCCGTATGACGTCCCTCCAAAATTCACGTATGAACATACAGTTTGTCTTCGTTATGGTACCGTATACAGTTTTGGGTGTTTTTATTTTTATTTTTATTTACGAACACTTTAAGGGCAGTTAATTATTTGTCATGCTATATGTGCTAATAGACAAGCGCTTGAAGCCGTGGGTGTGTCCCAAATCGCATAGTTACCGTCTATATAGTAGCCGAGATGCATGCTTTTTCCCACTACAGGCCTATAGTATGCAGTATGTGATTTGGATCGCTGCCGTGTGTGATCGTGTCCTGTCGCAAAATGCGGTGAAAACTCACACGACGTTCATAATGTCTGTAATACACGTCCATAATGCAACTAAAAGAGGAGTACTTCACCTGTCTTAATTAGATTATTGCTTACTTCGATTATGACCTTAATTAGATTAAGGTAAGTAAAAATTGCTGTTTATATGGTAGTTTCTTAATTAGAGTATGGTCTTAATAGGATTAAGAGTGGATTAGTGACTACGTTTACATGGACAGCAGTAATCTAATTATTGACCTTACTCTGATTAAGGTAATAATGTGATTAAGGTGTTCACTTGAGTTGCTTTTAGAATACTCCTGTCATGTTCCCGTTTGACATGTTATAGATCATAATTAGATTAACAGCCCGTGTCTTTACGCCACCGCACCACGCCGTCAGACGTCCCTCCAGAATTTCATGTATGAACATACAGTTCGTCTTTGTTAAGGTACCGTATACATTTTTGGGTGTTTTTTTTATTTTATTATTTATTTTTTTTACGAACACTTTAAGGGCAGTTACTTATTTGTCATGCTATACGTGCTAATGCACAACTGTTTGAAGCCGTGGGTGTGTCCCAAATCGCGTAGTTAGCCGAGATACATGTATTTTTCCCTACTACAGGCCTATAGTAGGAAAGTATGTGATTTGGGACTCGGCCGAACTCTCTTGTTCGCCGTAAAACTGCCGTGTGTGATCGTGTCCTGTCGCAAAATGCGGTGAAAACTCCCACACGACGTTCATAATGTGATTAAGGTGTGTACATGTCTGTAATACACGTCGGTAATACGACTAAAACAGGTCTTAGTTAGATTATTGCTTACTTCGATTATGACCTTAATTAGATTACGGTAAGTAAAAATTGCTGTTTACATGCTGGTTTCTTAATTGGAGTATGGTCTTAATCGGATTAAGAGTGGATCATTGTTGTCCATGTAAACGTAGCTTCTGTGTCCCATTCACACACGCATACACCAATAGTAGCACAGCTGCCATGCAAGGCGCTAACTTGCCATCGGGAGCAACTTGGAGTTCAGTGTCTTGCCCAAGAACACTTCAACACGTGGAGTCACGTGGGTCGGGAATCAAAACCCCAACCCTAAGATTAGTGGACAACCCGCTCTACCACCTGAGCCACAGCCGCCCCTTTGTATTATTTCTTTTATCACTGAAATGTGAAATAATTAAAACACTGTAGGTTTTCTTTGGCCCTACAGACAAATCAAATCTCTGAAAGCTTTTGTTGAAAAAAAAGAAAAAAAAGAAAAGGGTTATATGAGAGTTCCTGCTCAAGGATTTACACCTTTTAATTAAGTTCACAGTTTTACTACATCTCTGTAACTGGGCACAGTATCAAAAACTAACTTAAATTTTTGAAATCAGTGTTTGAATTTAGGTGAATATATTTGGGACTCCTAAGTGGATATGAATAGAAATAGCATGAGTTTTGAAATATAGACTGTTAAAACAAGCTGGTTGACCCATGATATTGATTTGTGTCACCCATTTTCTGCCCAGTTTGGTCCCCTGCCAACTCCCACCCACCAGACAGCTCTTCCCTATCATACAGCAGCTTCCAACTGGAAAAGGTGAAGGCTAACATGTGCTTCCTCTGAGACACGTGAAGCCAGCCTCCAGATCTCTGAGCAAATCGGAGAAACTCTGCCCTCCAGAATTTCCGGACTATTAAGCGCACCTGAATATTAGTCCGATGTGACGAGGCTAAATGTTTTGGCATGAAACTCGTTAGCCTGTAAAAATCCATAAATTAGCCGCGTCATTGTTTAAGCCGCAGTGTTCAAAGTCTGTGAAAAACGTAGCGGCTTATAGTCCGGAATTTACGGTCCATGAGCTCACAGACGGCCATGATTGGCTTGTGGTATTGCCGGGATTCAAACTCATGATTTCCTGGCAATTTTGCAAACTCATTTTTCTGTTGTGCCCATTGGGGGGATGATTTAAAAAAAATTAATAAAAATTTGTAAGAAGCAAGTCAATGTAAACAATAAGCACATTCATATAGACCTGTGATCTTCCCTTGTAGCAGGAACTACAGTTATAGCTACTATTCTAGAAGATTGATCAACACTTTGTGATCAACACTCTGATTAGAGATTTCACAGTGCTGTGGTTGTAATGATGATTAACAAATGACACATCATGCAAAGTTTGAAGTCTTATTTTGATGTTGGTAAGTTGTTTGCGCGAGTGGAGAACGGCGAGGATCTGTCCCTCTTTGAGCCCAGCCATCTACGCACACCGCAGAAGCAGGAGACTCACACTTTGGAGGCGGTGAAACTGGTGGAGTTCAACTTGAAACACACCCTCACGCAGCTCATCAGGCATCTCTTCGGGGAAGGTAGCAGTCTCTCAGCATTCACATTTTGACTTGCTCTTTCTCTACCTTGAGCCACCTTCATCTCTGTGTCCATCTGTGTTTCTGCTTTTTTGTTTTCTGCCATCCTGCAGAGCTGGAGATCCGCTGGGTGGAGTGCTACTTCCCCTTCACACATCCCTCCTTTGAAATGGAGGTGCGTTTTCAGGGTGACTGGCTGGAGGTGTTGGGATGTGGTGTGATGGAGCAGGAGCTGCTGGACTCAGGTGTTTATTCACATCCAAAAAACACACACGCGCGCACATATTGTTAAGGCTTAACCATGATGTCCGTCCAAATGTGCATTTTGGTTGCGCTTTTGTTTTGCTGACATGTAGTGTGTGAATCCTTGAGGACATAACCGTGTAAAAAATGAGTACTTCATGAATAGGGCTGCACAAAAAATAGTACTGAATTGTGATCTTCATTCATTTCTCAATGCATTTCGGTTTTAACATTTAAAAAAAAAAAAAAAAAAAAAAAAGAGCAGCACAATTCCCAGCATTAATACATGACCACATACAAGCACCCGACGCATGGTGAGTCTACTGAAGAAAAAGGGGATAAACAATGTCACTAAGCTGTGAGTGAATTTTAAAATGTCCCACTTTTATCTTAAACAAATGTTCAATATCATGTACTGAATATCACATTCCCAATTGCTAAGCAAACAACAACTACATGAAATAATCGAAAGGCGTGAGTGATTTATGGCTGCATGCCTCGTACTGAAAATTCGCCAGTGATGCATTAACTATAGAGCGCTTTTATCAGGACTGATTTTCATCTATAATTTGGTATGAGTTGCTTTTAGCTATCGAGACGCTGTTGTTTTTAGGTCGGAGACAGCTGCTGAACCTGCATCAAGTGCATCAGCTTAACCATAAAGAGTATTAAGGGTGACTAGAGGGAGCTTTTTAAACCCCAAATAGAGAAATAGGACACACTGTGACCTTGTGGATTTTAGAAGCTTGCACAAATGCTGCGTGCATACCCACTGTGCCACAAGTGCTCCGTGTGTGACAGGGAAGTGCTAGATCATCTACCAAGAATTGTTTGTTTGATCATTAAAAAAAGAAAATGGAGGAGATTGTCTTATTGTCTATAAGCAGTTTTTGTTTTATTACATAATGCATCCAGGGCCATACTAATGTAAGTGAATGGTGGGTAAAACAGGTAACATCCAGTAAGTGGCTGTTCTCCTGGAGGATTTCAACATATCAGACTGTTTTAGTTGTTAAATAACACATTTTAAAATTTGGGTCCTTGTGGATTAACTGTTACTCTAGAAACAATAATGTATCAGAACAGTGTGCAGTGATGGGCCAATAACTTTAACTACTGAGCTACTAATTGGAAGGTCATGAGCTCAGATCACAGCATTACCAAGCTGCTACCGTTGGGCCGTTGCGCAAGACTCTTAACCCACACTTGCTGTTGTGAGTTGTATCCCATCTCATTTGTAAGCCACTTTGAATATGCTTTTTAAACAATAAGCACATTCATATACACCTGTGATTTTCCCTGTATAGTTATAGCTACTGTTCTAGTCTGTTAATGAACACTTTGTGACCAATCAGATTAGAGAATTCGCAGCACTGTATATGTGGTGATGATCATGAAATGATGCATCATGCAGCCCAAGTTGTCAAGTCTTGTCGTCGATGTTGGAGAGTTGTTTGCGCGAGTGTAAAACGGCGAGGATCTGTCGCATCGATATGTTCACATCGTTTTACACTTCTGAATCTGACTCACTGAAACTGGACGATTGAAGATTGGACGTCACTTAATCTTCAACTGTCCAGTTCTGGTGAGGCGTTGCCCACTGTAACCTTAGATTCCTGTTCTTGTGTGACAGAAAGTGGATTTTCTTCTGTTGTAGCACATCCACCTTGAGTAATGATGTGTTGGCCATTCTGAGATGATTTTCTGTTTATTACCATGGTTGTAAAGAGGGTTTTTTAGTTACTATACACTATTCTGTCGGCTTAGACTTTCAGTGTGGCCGGTCTCTTCTGACCTCTCTCCTTAGCAAGTCGTTTTTGACTAGTTGCTTAAAAAGAAAGGTATTCATGTAAAAGTCTATAAATGAAAATATAAATAATGTTAAGTATAATCTAATTGTGATTTCAATACAACCACGAGGTGGTGATAATCCATCCATCCATTTTCAATACTGCTTATCCTACACAGGGTCATGGGTGAACCTATAGCCTATCTCAGGGCAACCCATTGCAGGGCAAATTCGCATAAACATTCACATACTACAAACAGTTTGGAAATTCCAATCAGCCTACAACGTGTCTTTGCACTGGGGGAGGAAAGCCCCAAAACATGGGGAGAACATGGTAACGCCATGGACACAGAGCAGAGGTGGGATTTGAACCCCCAACCCCAGAGGTGCAAGGCGAATGTATTAACCACTAAGCTACTGTGCCACCGTGATGGTAAAATGACATGATAATATTACACCAGTACGTTTTTCGCATATCGTTCTTAAAATTAAATCTGTTCTGTGATCATAAGGAGGTCCCTGGAAACTCTTGTTCTGGATGCAGAAAAGCTGAGAACCTTTGTTCTATAGCTCATCAGTAGATCATATAGATCATCAATCAAAAGGTTCTTTGCGCAACAAAGTTCACTTACTTTGAAAACAAGTGCCAAAATTTAGACCTTGAGGTCAATGCTGGAAGCCTTCCTGCCTCTGACAGTAGATGGCGGTGTTGTGCAGCTCTGTGTGCTAATACCCTCCTGCTGCAGATGGAATTATTCAGCATTAGAGCTTTCGGAGGCATCCGTTCTCACAGGGAGGCCGTGGGTGGACACGCGTAGCTGCTTAGACAAGACTCTGCTCTCTGGGGACAAGTTCAGGACGAGTGTCCCGTCCCTCCCTCCCTGGTGTTCTCTCCTCCCTGCCACTTAACAAACTGCACTGTGCTCCTCACTCCTCACTGAGTCAGTCCGTGTTAACCGTCACATTAGTCTCCACAGGCGGCAGCTGGACAGCAGACCCAGGCCACTAAATGCACAGCGGTTGATCATCAATAGTGCATCCCCAAGCCATCATTACAGAGATGTTGAGCTGATCGCACGGCATCAGGAATGTCGTGTGGATGAATTTGGATTCCAGTGCTCTATGGTGTCCTCTATGTACTGTATTGTATTTTTAATGCTGCTAGGCATTCTGCTGTCAATAATTGATAGCTTTTCTGTCTGAAAGCCTCAAGAGGCCTCGGTCACTTTTTTTTTTTCCTTCTAATTTTAGCTCTGATTTCTTCTTGTGCTCTAGAACAGGTCACTAGTAAACATGAGGATACCTTAAAGGAAAGCTCCACCCAGGAACACATGAAATATGTTTATATTTAAATGTTTGTGATGGGCTGTTTTTCTTTATTTTCTTTTCATTATTCACGTAAGAATTTAGCAGTTGTATGTGTCAGTGATGTTCAGTGTCATATTAATGAATAAATTCCAGAATGCATTGCAGCTCCGTGATGCAGTTGTGCTAAGAATTGTCCTGGCTTGTTAGTGAGAAACAAAATGGCGAGTGTGATGGCATCATGGTTAACGGTTAAGCCTCTGGGTTACTGATCAGACGGTCAGGGATTCAAGCCCCTTTTAGCCCCTTGAGCAAGGCCCTTAACCCTATCTGCTCCAAGGGTGCTGTATCATGGCTGACCCTGTGCTCTGACCCCAACTTCCTAACAAGCTGGGATATGTTGAAAAAAAAGCATTTCACTCTGCTCTAATGTCTATATGCGAGAAATAAAGGCTGCTTCTTCAAAAATTGCGGAATTATCTTGAACGTTCAAGCACACCGATGATGAGATGAGAGAGCTGGACAGACTGAAGCACAGCTGCATCGTTCTCTCTTAAGGTAACAGTGAAGTGAAGGCTAAATCCCACTGCACTGGTACTATCAACATGTAGTAATGTAGCATTTTGGGTAATGTAGGAAACTTGTAACCAAACCGAAAACACAGACCAATGTGTTGATGAAGTAAACCGTGATTTCCATCACAGAATAAATCTTGGACGTCGTGTAGGATCACGTGCTAATTCTAAAGATTAATATGCAAGTTGTTCAAGGTGGACTTTTTTTTTCTCCCCATTTAAGCTTAGAATTACAGGCGTCAGCATCACTGCTGTGAAAATTGAGTCCTGATTTGCGTCATCACATTTTCGACCCTGTGTACGTCTGCATAAACTCTTATTTAGTCCTGCTTCAACAACCCCACTAGAAGTGTAAGTGTGTGTGTGTGTGTGTGTGTGTGTGTGTGTGTGTGTGTGTGTGTGTGTGTGTGTGTGTGTGTGTG
>JAOUWY010000071.1:12327633-12338432 GCA_025728095.1 Prietella phreatophila | reverse complement strand
TACCCCACCTTGTGCCCGATGCTTCCTGGGATAGGCTCCAGGTTCCCCGCGACCCTGAAGAAGGAATAAACGGTAGAATATGGATGGATGGATATTTCTGTGAAGCTGCTTTGTGGCAGTGTCCAATGTTAAAAGCACTATGCACCTAAAAAATTTTATTGAATTGAAAGATCTGCTTCATTTATTTCTTGATTCAATCCTGCACACACATTTTTATAAAGAGACATTCCATTAATGTGACTTGGAGGTTGTTAAGCTGTACATCTTTCTCAAACAAACATACTTTCTGCAATGCACTTACTATCTTTACACCAGACCATAATGTACAGGCTGGATTAACTTAACCCAGCATTAGAGGTATTGATTAGCTCCGTCAGAGGGAAGGGATGAAGGAAAGAAGGCACTCTCACATTACCTGAGCAACCTGGGAAACATCTGATTTAGCCACACATTAACTCAACCCCATCTGGTCAGGAGCTGCAAGTTCACCCATTAGGAACCAGCACATCCATTTGGTGGATATGTTAGAATACATTTCCATTGATGTGCATTTTGTGGGTAAGACGGTTGGGTTTAAAAAGGGGTTGCAGTCAGCCAAGGTCTTTAAATCTGGTCCTCATTTTATCAGTCCATTTCACCAGAACTTTTCGGCCCTCCAATTCCCAGTAATTAGAGGAGTGGTGCTGGAACAATCAAAGCTAGTGTGCATCCAGTTGCTTTCAGTGAAACTATCAGCATTGTAGAACAATATTTGACACATTTCATAGGTCCAGGGAGACGGATAAACGGGTTTACAAAATCTGACTAAATGAATATTAATTTTCAGTAAGCACTTTATCCTGGTCAAGGTTGCAGTGGATCTGGAGCCAATCCCAGGAACACTTGGCATGAGACAGGAATATATATCCTATCCAGGGTCTATTCCAACCAGTCCATCACAGGGCATCTCACACACACATACATTCTCATACTCATTCACACTTAGAGGCAATTTTACCTAGAGGCAGTTCACCAACCAGTATGTATGTGTGTGTGTGTGTGTGTGTGTGTGTGTGTGTGTGTGTGTGTGTGTGTGTATAAAATTTTATTTATTTATTTATTATTTATTTATTTTTAAAGAAAACTGGAGAACCTGGAGGAAACCAGGATATGTGGAGAATTGATCAAAGTTGAGGGACCCTGGAGCTGTGAGGTAGGCCACCATGCCACCTGACAACAACATTTCAGTATACAAGTCTGCATACTCTTCGGTCCAAATAAAGAAGACAAAAAAATTTAGATTGAATTGAATTGAATTATACAGGTATAACAGATTCCAATACAAAAGCATATTCCTTTGTGAATGGGAAATAAATATTCTCAAAACTCATATACTCACTCTCCAACTTCTTTTGTTGCTTGAGCAGATTTTGGATGCTCTCAGTTCTTCCTATTCTAATTCTGCCACATTGCCTGGTCATCTTTGAACATTACTCTTGGCAAATCTATTAATGTTGTTTGATTGTGGTGACAAAGTGAATTGACCCTGAATCGATCAAACAAAAGGACAGCTATACCTACATTCACCATCCAGTTTATCTGGTACACCTTTACAGCCAATCTTATCTTATCAGCCAATCATGTGGCAGCAGTACAATGCATAAAATCATGCAGATACAGATCAAAAGTTTCAGTTAATGTTCACATCAAATCAGTAAGGGGAAAAATGTGATCTCAGTGACTTCAACCATTACTTGTTTGTTGGTGCCAGATGGGCTGGTTTGAGTATTTCATAAACTGCTGGTCTCCTGGGATTTTCACACACAACAGTCTGTAAAGTTTACACCGAATGGTGCGTCAAACAAAAAACATCCTGTAAGCAGAGGGTCTGCAGGCTGAAACACCTTGTTGATGAGAGAGATCAGAAGAGAATGACCACATTGGTTTGAGCTGACAGGAAGTCTATAGTAACTCAACTATAGTAACTCGTGGTGATCAGAAATGCATCTCAGAACATCTTGAGGTGGGTGGGATACAACAGCAGACGACCGCATCAGGTTCCACTCCTGTCAACCATGAACAAGAATCTGAGGCTATCTTACTGCTGATGTGGTTTGCATCGTGTGGTATGGCCTCTATATTTCTTCTCTCGATGTCTTCTTCAAATGGTAGATTGTGATGCCTTCGTCCCTGCCCTGTGGAGCTTGTTGGTGATGTCACTGACTTTTTCTTCACAGCTCTCACATTGTTTGTCATTAACTAATGCCCATGTTCTAAATTGTTTAACACATCTAGCTAATGAAAGCTGAAATTCATCTTCATCTTTTGAGCTCAAACACACATATATTCAATGTATAGCAAGAACAAAATAATTGGCCTTGCTGTTCCAATATTTTCAGAGGGGACTGTCTAGTGGGCCTCTCAGTGTGTTGATTAGCGTGGTGTAGAATTTTTGAAGTTATACTTCTCTTGATTTACAGCTACTCCAAGAACACAAATAAATATCAACAATCTGAAGATCAGTCCAACATCCTGACTCATCTTTGCTGAAAGTGTAACTACTCATACATTTTCATGCACTAATTGAGAGCACACGGGTCCGGGTTACTTTATCTGAGGTATTTTCAAACCTTGTTGGCACATATAAGAATAACCCCTTTGTTTTCTGCTCTCGAATCCCTATCTGCAACCCAACCAGAGCATAACTGATCAATGAGCCTTCATTCTGCCAGGATAGAGATCATCATATTTAGTGACGGAGAAAGTGCAGAGCCTGAGCTATGCCAATATTACATTTCAAGGACTGGCAATATCTACAGTTCATGCCAAACGAGTCAGCATGATGGAAGGATTTCTTTGGGCTACTACAGCAGGATGTGGACAGATGGGACCACTCCTTGCACGCTGTCCAGCAGCTGTAATTAGCCCTGAGATGTATGGATTAATGGACAACAGTGGATTACTGGTGCCTTACTGTCTGCACTCGCTCTTCCTCTCTTTTTCTGCTGCAGGAAATAGTGACGTGTCATCTAAAAGCTTTAGAAATAGTCCAGTATGTCTGTTTCTTGGGTGTCCATCAGGGAGACGTACTATGGCTGTATAGTACATGAGAATTGGCTAAATATTGACTCAGTTCCTTATACCTATACTTGTATTTTTTTATTTGTTTATCTTGTTTATTTGCTCCAACACTGAAAAGATAACCGCAAGTTGAGATACTATGTTAGCGCTATAGGGCAGCCTAAGGACATTTGGAAATTTGTTCCTTGCCTCTGGTAGTGTTCTCTGTCTCCCCTGTGGAGTGTCTTGGGTGGTTATTGATCGCCTAGAGACACTGAACAGTTAAATGGGTCAGACATTGGAGCCCAGGCGCCCAGGATCTCAACCCAACAGACCTGCAGAAAAAGTAAAGCATCAGTTCCTGCTTCAGAGACACTCAAGTGTGGAAGTTGGGTCGGGTGAGGTCTTTGATAGGCAAGGAGACACCCGGATGATATCCTTGCCACTAGGCATCTCTTGTCTCACAAGATCCAAGATTCAAACTGTGTTTTTGAAGCAGTGCTGTGGAAAACATACAGTACAAGCCTGACCAGGGTATTACTTGGAAGTTGAGTATTACTTAAGATTGCTTATTTTTAGGGATGCATCAATTAGACCAAGTATGAGTACGTTTGTTGGTACTCATTGATACCAAAGTCAATATTGGTATCAAATAAGTAACCGACTTGGTCTTGATCACTCGGGGACCAGGAACATTTTATTTACCTCTTTTTATGTTGGTAGCTGCCATGTGCTGCTAGCAATTAATTCCTTGTGTTATGTTGTTTAAACAGTATATTTAATAGAGAGTGCGATGCGACGTCAATGTGCCATGAATAGCACCTGGACTCGTGAATGACGTGTACATCCTACCGAGCAAGAGTAAAGAGAAATTGTGCGCCTCAGTGCATAGTGCTCGCACAACTTAATTGTTCTCACTCCCACACACAACACATGTGAATGCCTTTGTGTGCAAGCACTTGCTCTCCTGAGTCTACACATTGCTAACAAGTCAAGGCGCAATTAATGGCACCTTGCACTCATTTTTAATGACTACGCTCGATGATACTGCTCTGCACGCTTAGGTCTCCCGTCCTCATGCTCTGTAATAAAGATACTGTTTAAATGGCATGCAGATGTTGTAGAAGCTATAGTTCCTCCACTTGAGTACTGTTGTCAGCCTTACTTTGCATTAATTGCGAAATACGTCCAGGTTGTTTTCATTTTGTGCCGTTTGTTCATTAGCTTGAGAACGTGCACTAGGCTTACATAGAACCAGGTGGGATCAGATATTGAGTTCATTTTTTATAAGTAAATGAGCACAGTATCGGACTAATACCAGTATCGGAAACTATGCACCCCTTCTTATTATAAAGGGTGATTTAATCATGACCAAATACACTCACTGTTTGTTCATTTAATAGAGATATTAATATAACAGAAAACGTTTTGATAGATGAAGTGTAGCCTGTATTTGCTCAGGTCTCCTGTGTATCCAAGAGTAAATAGTGATATAATTGCACAGATTCTGGACAGTTTCTTCTGTGCTTTATCATTGTTGACACACAGTTCGGCCTTGATAGGTTTGGCATGCTTGTATTTCAGTGTGTCTGTATGTGCATGTGGGACTATTCTTAGAAAAAATGGCTGTTTCTTTTTTTGTTTAGTTTAGTTTTTTAGACAGTTTCTCAGGATTGCATAAATTGGAAAGCATTGTGTTTATAGGCCATTAGAGCTCTCCTCTGCCACTTTCCCACAGTGAAGTGATCACTTTCATTACCCAGAGACTTTCATAGACCTCCTGCATAATTGAGAAACACACATTATCGCATCCACAAACTTTCCTCTGATTGCTCTCTCATCCGTTTATGCAAATGTGTCCAGTGTTATCCCTTTATGAGTCGGAAAAGCAATCAGATGCGAACTTTCTCTCCTCACCCCACTCGTAGAAGCTGCACACTGTGAAAGCATGACCTCAATAACCGCTTGCCTCTACAGAAAACCGTAAATCCGTGCTTAGCTCACTGGTCATTATTGAAAAAGGGAAACACCACAGCACCATTAAACATTTATGCCTGTGACTATCAGTAATCGCACCTTGGAGAGGTGTAAAAGTGACAGTTGAGTTGAAACCTGAGGCATTGATAAGGGTGAAAAGCTAGAGATAAGAAATTGATTGCATTTACAGTTTAGACAGTCATTAGTGTGTTGTCTTCTCTACCATGCAATATGCATCACATTGTACTGGTTTCAGTTCCACTTTTGATGTCAGATTTGCACAAATAAAACCATAGGAGGAATTGCAATGCAACACAGTAGCTATTATTAGTCTCAATGTATTGCTGTATCAGCATGGTATACTGTATGTATTACAGTTTGTATTGTATTGTTCACATGTTGGCCAGTTTATAGGCTTCTGTTATAAAACACAAAATGCCTTATTTGAGCATATTAAACTTATTTTAAAAAGGGAGTTGAACAAAATGGAAAGGGAAGACTTGGTGAGTGGGAAAAGAAAATGAGTGCTGAAATAAAAAATAGTTTGTCGTGAAATCCCAATGATGCCACAGCCATCCATAGCAGGTGTCTGAGAGACATTAATTGACTGTGCTTTCTTGGTGGGAGGGGTAGGGGTGATGTTAAACTTTCTCACAGGTGGATTGAGGTGCTCATACTGAAATTTTATGTAAATAAAATTATATTTATCTTTATACAGTGAAATTAATTTTCGTTGCTTCGCATTTCATGCATTTAACATCATTTGCCATTGACTGGGAAACAGCTTATACTTCCGGTTAGTAACAAGCTGTTAGTGTTCCATTTGAGACGATACTACCCTTCTAAAATTCATACACTAGACAGTGGATAACATAGCACACAGTGTAAATGCATAGTGTGTAATACGTCACTGTTTTTTTCTGACACCTAGTTTATATAAGTCCAAAAGCATTTCTGGCGTATTCTATTCTAAAATACATCAAGACATTAACAAAGAAATTACAACAGCACCACTTGAGAACATCTCTTGCTAAAAGGTCAAGTGCTGCATTTAACAATCAGTTAAAAAGCAGAGATGCCATTTGGGCAATCGGCAGCAGTAAAATAAATAGGCATAAATAATTAAGGAGAAGAACAGGAACGAGTGGCGGTAATCTCTGGGTGGATCGTTCGGCTAATGTCAAGCTCGTTCAGAGACCTGCCTCTCACTAGTCTCTCCAGTCAGAGTCATTACTCAGAAAGGCCTTTCCTGTAATGTGTGTGATGGTTCCCGCTGAGAGCTCAACGTCTCACGAGGCCTAGCACACCGAGCAAAGTGGAACTGTAAGCCAATCATTCATCATGCCTTTCTTTTTCTGTCTCCAGTTTGCCTTTTGTTTCTTGGCTCAATCATTTTCTTTTTCTTTATTTGATTTACTTCTTTTGTTTGTTTTTTCCAGTGAGATTAGGCTTTGTTTATGAATGTTGTATTCCTTATGTAGTTTAGGAGCACTTTAATGCTCGATTATGCAATAAAAAAAAGGTGTAACGAAAAGACTTCTGACGGATCAGGAGGTTTGACTCCAGTACATGTGAGGAGAGAGGTTTGAGAGTAATGGGTATAATGGACTGTAGTGGAAGAGATTTATTATGATTTGTGCCACAGCGCTGATGAACGGTCCGTTCTGATTCTGTCCGATGGTGTTGATTCATTTTCCATAACAGCAGCTCTGACAGTAGTTTTGGCTGTAAGGTTTATATTAAAGCACTCATTTGAACAAGTTACCATTTGTTTAGCATTTTTGGGAAGGAGTCTCCAGTGTCAGTGCATTGTAACAGTCAGACATTTTTTTCCAAAAAGGAACCATGTTCAGGACAGAAGAGTTTGCAGTTTCTCAGTAACATGACAAGCTTATTTTTTCTCTTATTAACTTCACAAGTGAGAGAGAAAAAACAGCAGGTGAGGGAAAGATTTTAAACAGTGCCATCCACTAATATTGTCACCCTTGGTAAATATAAGCGGAAAGGCAGAAAAATTCTTATTTGTTTAACCTTTTCATATTTTGTTTAAAAAAAATCACTAAAATACTCTGCTCTCATGGATATCAAACAATTGCAAACACAACACAGGTTTATCAAAAAATATATATATATATTTTTGTTAAATATGTGTGCCACAATTATTGAGAACAATATATTTGAAGTATAGTCCCATTGATATTTTATTATTATTATTAATAATAATAATAATAATAATAATAATAATAATAATAATAATAATAATAATTAGTACACCTGGGTGAATAGAAACAGGAAATTCAACATGTTCAACCATGGAGGATGGTTCGAGTGGCCAAAAAATATCCAGGGATCACAGCTGGAGAGTTGCAGAAGTTGGTTATGTCTTGGTGTCAGAAAGTCTCCAAAACTACTATCTGAAGTCACCTACATCACCACAAGTTGTTTTTGGAAGGGTTTAAAGAAAAAAAGCCACTACTTTCATCCAAAAACAAACTCAATTCAGTTTGCCAGACACTACTGGAACTTGGTATCGGGTTCTATGGTGAAATGAAACCAAAATAAAGCTTTTTGGTAATAAACACCAGAGGTGGTTTTGGTGCACACAGAGAGGTAGCCATATTGAAAATTACCTCATGCCCACGGTTAAATATGGTGGTGGCTCTTTAATGTTATTGGGGCTGTTTTTTGACAGAGGACCTGGACATTTTGTTACATGGCATCATGGACTCTATCAAATATCAACAGATATTAAATGAAAACCTGACTGTCTCTGCCAGAAAGCTTCAAATGGGCCATGGTTGGATATTCCAGCAGGACAATGATCCAAATCATACATCAGAATCAACACAAAGATGGTTTACTGACAACAAAATCAAGGTCCTGCCATGACCATCCCAGTCCCCTGACTCGAATCCCATAGAAGACCTGTGGGATTTGGGAAATTTGAAGAATCTGGAGAGATTATATATGGAGGAATTGTTTTAGTTCCCTTGCCATTTATTCTCCTACCTCATCATGCATTATAGGAGAAGACTCAGAGCTGTTATCTTTGCAAAGGGAAGTAGCACAAAGTATTGACTAAAAGGGTGCAAATACTTGTTGCACACATATAATTAACAAAGTTTTTTTTTTCTTTTTTAAATAAACCTGTGTTGTGGTTGCAGTTGTTTGATGTCCATGAGAGCAGAGTATTTTTGTGAATTTTTTAAACAAAAGATTGGAAGTTGAAACAATTAAGACAAAATTCCACAGCTTCTTTACTCATATTTCCCAATGGTGTCAGTATTAATGGAGGGCACTAGAGATCAAGAACTAACTTGTTCCGCAGATGTTGCACGACATTAAATGGAACTATAAATGGATAAAATGCACTGAAGTGTCATTCTTTGATTAAAAAAAAAAAAGATTAATGATTGATGTGATATAAGAGCAATATACAACGTAAGGCTCCTAAGTGGTACAACTGAAAAGTGCTTGCCCTATAGACCGGAAAATGTTCAAATCCCAACAATGCCACAGCCAACCATGGCCAAGAGCCAAGGAAGCAAAACTGACCATGCTCTCTGGGTGGGAGGGCCTTACCTTTTCTCCGTTGTCAATCACACTGGACATCTGCAAGCTCATGTATGCACAAGCATACATAGATAGACAAAGATAGCATTTTTCTGAGTGTGTCATTGAAATGGTATAGAACTGGCAGGTTACCAAATAGGGTAGAAGAATTGTGAAGGGGGTAAAACCAACCGAAAAAATCAACTTCAGAGAGGTAAAGGTATCTCTGCTTCACATCAGGCCACATCACACCACCCCATTATTGATTATTTTTCTACAGCAGCACTCCCAGTCATGTTTTGTTCTTTACATATTATTCAGATCACATTTCAGTATCAGCACAAGGAGACAGCTCTGAAGGTGAGCTATCAACATGAGAAATACTTACCTCACTTCGCTTTGAATACTCCACGAAGTCAGAGAGAACTCAAGCCTTAGGATGTAATAAATTAGAGCTGTCACGATCGCTCTGCTGCACCTTGCATCAGCAATTAATTGTTGAGCAAGTAGCAACGGCAACTAGTGCAACACAGCTGTCAGGCACATGGAGCAGCAGATAGATATTTAGAAAGTCAGGCACTTTGTTCTGAAGTCAAAATAAATTAAGTTCTAATTGATATGCATTGGAAAAAGAAGAGAAATTATTATCATTTGCCTGGTCTTTGTGCAGCATTAATAATGGAGTAGTTTTGTCTTGTTTTAAAGGGATCATGACATGTTGTTCTTTTTTATTTAATTATAATTATAATGGTTTATTAAAGTAATTATAATAAGTAATTATCTTTCCTGAGGTGTAATTATAGTATTAGTAAAGGTTTTTGCACAAATAAATATACACAGTTTAGTAATTTATGACCTTTTTCTACCTGGTCTCTGATGCTTTGGCTGAAACGATTGGTTTTTGTGCCCTTTACCTTTAAGACTTCAATGTAACCACCCACTGCTATGATTGGCTAACATCTTTGCTTACAAATTAATTATCAGTGCACCCTGCCATAACCTGTTTTCAGTGACTGAGCACCAGTGGGTGAGGCCAACTGTGCAATAATGTAAATGTAGGTGTCGATATCTTGGTGTGGGGCAGTCATATACAAATGTATTTGCCCACGTGACATCACAAATCCCACGACATCCAAATGTGCCATTTTTGGAGCTAGTTTTTTTTTTTAATGCTTTTTGTACTGAGGAGGATGTATTAAGCTATGACACTTTCAGGACATTTTAATGGTACAATGACCTCTTGTATGTCAAAAGATCAAGGGATTGACACCTTTAATTATTTCAGGTCTTCACACTCTCCTGTGTACATTTAATGTCACTCCATACAACCCTTCATCTTATATTCTCCCTCGCCCTCATTACTACCACTACACACATACACACATCACTATAGATACACATAGATGTGTATTTTCACAGTAACGCTACCTGTTATCAACCTGTACTCAATGCATGTCTGCTCAGTAAAGAGGTTGTCATGCACAATTGAAAATACAACTGCGTTGATTGACTGTGTGTTTGGTAAATTAGTTTCAGAGCTTGAAGTGATCCATATCGTGACATTCTTGCATCTGAAAACCACCAATCAAAGCCTCATGTTCATGTTGAGCATGATTAATGTCTTTTTCCATCCAGAATTTAGAATGTAATCGAGTGATTGTAGTTACTGGGCACCTCTTGTAGATCTTAAATCGTATTTTATTTGTTTACACATTTACACACATTTATTTATTATTTACGTGCTTGTGTGTAAATGTGTTTTTTTTTTCTTAATAGCCAATACCCCTTTCTTATAAAAATAGCCAGGCTGTAAATTAAGTGTGTTTGTGTTTGATGGAGCTCTCATCAACTGGAGGCTACAGCCTGGTTGCTGATGATGGTACCACTTGAAGTACCATGGAAATGGTTTTGGACCTCATTTCCACATGGACATTCTCACTGTGGTTGCTGGAGCTCCGGTTGCTACTATGGCGTTATGCCTTTAATTACCACATACCATTTTGACTCAAGTCTCCTGTAGTGAACAGTGGACTAGTTCAATAAAACAGACTTCATATAAAAACCAAAATGAACTTTTTTACTTTTACACTATCCGTTGTTACCCAGATGAGGACGGGTTACCTTCTGAGTCTGGTTCCTCTAAAGGTTTCTTCCTCATATAATCTTAGGGAGTTTTTCCTCACCACCGGCTCACTCAATAGGGATAAATTCACACACTTAAAATCTCTATA
>JAOUWY010000071.1:12274508-12285442 GCA_025728095.1 Prietella phreatophila | reverse complement strand
ACACATATATACACACACACACACACACACACACACACACACACACACACACACACACACACACACACACACACACAGTAATACTGCTTAAAACTCCCAGCAATGCTGTTGTGTTTGATATACTTGTACTATTGCCACACTATCATGTCACTGTCACTGCTGTGCTGAGAATAGTCCACCTCCTTATACCTACTTAATAAGGGAGCAAGGCGGGTGTAATTTCTTCTGATATAATTACATCTGTGGGTCACGAAGGCTATTTCTTGGAGGCGAGAAGTAAAGGGCACTGTGCCAGACTCACTTTACATCCATTAATGTGACCTGAAAATTAGCTTCCCATAAGAGAAATGAGAAGTAATCCTATTGACACGATACAGTTGCTTTCCATTTTTGCTATGATGCTTGGGAGAGAAGGAGAATTGAGAAAATGTCTTATAAATCAAACACATTGTAGAGAACATTTCTTTATGAGCTTGTGCCCCACTGACATCCAATAGGTTATAGCTATCTCCTTAGTTATTTCATAGTGTGGTGAACTGCAGGACATAGCTTCCTATTTATCATGATCTTTATACTGTGAGATGCCTTGAGCAAATTACAGTTTGAGAAATTTTTCTTCTTTAAAAATGTCCACAATGTGCTAAAAAAAGAAAGTGGAAACAAGGGGAAAGAAGAGTGAAATCCACCCTGACTTAATGCCTGCACCTTCCTACAATGTCAGCAGTCATTATGAATCATTCATATAAAAGACAATGTCAAACTGATTATATCAGAAAGGTTCCTTTTCATAACAAGCATTGTGATAAATTATTACTCACAAATAGAAATGTGGGTTTTCAAAAGGGTTATGTTTGTCACTGAGACTAATGTTTTGGTTGTTATTATTTTCCAGTAAAGCTGGGAGCCAAATATTACAACTGAGATGATCCAAATACCATTAGAGGAGACAAAATATATTATAAAGTGACAGTTACAAATGGAAAGGGTGGGCATACAAGTTTTATACAAATTATTAGAGGATATTTGTACCACTTTCTGGAAGGGGAATACTGATGGAATTTTGTTATTTTGTTATTTTGCACTAATATGTTATAAACAATTTTTGCTACTTGATGATGAAGGAACATCTGTGAAACCCAACACAGTACATGTGTTATTGCTTGTTGCCAGATTCACTTTGCATCCATTACAATAGCCTGTAAATTAGCTTAATTGGAATAGAATAGAACAATATAGAATAGAGGACAATAGAACAGAATACATTAGAAAGAACAGAATAGAATACTTGATGATGAAAGATGCCAGATTCACATAACATAAATTAGCTTAAAGTAAAATAGAATGCAAGAGAACAGAACAGAATAGAATAAACAAGAGAGTAGAATAATAGATGATAATAGAACAGAATACATAATATATTATTAATAGCATAGAGTAGAATATAAGGGAATAGAACAGAATACGGTATTGCATAATTGAGGAAAATTAATCAGAATACAATTTAATAGAACAGAGTAAAAAGTGCACGATAGAATATATCAGATGGAACAAAATAGAACAGAATAAATGTGAATAGAATAGAATGCAATAAAAATATAACAGAGAAGAAATAGAACACAACTGAGTAGGACAGAATTTAATTGAATAGAACTGAGAATAGAATATGAATAAAGGGAGAATAGATAACAAAAGAATGTCTATGTTGATGAGATGACAATTCACGTTGACTTAATGATTTTAATTTCATTATTTGGTTTTTACTACTTGCTTCAATTATTATTTATTACTTGCTTTATTATTGCTCTTGTTTAGCAGCTGTGCAGATTTTGTATTTCTACTGAGCTGAGATCTCTGGTGAGTCAGACATATTAGATTCTCCTGTTAGTCTACACCCCTGGTTAAAAACTTGGTTCATCATTTCATTAAAACAGTACATTTGTTGGTCCCAGGTGGCACAGCAGTTGCTGTATTGTAGCAGGTGAGAATCTGGATTATGCCACAGCCATTTGTGTTCTGGTGACAGAGAGAGCATAACTGGTCCTGCTGTCTGTGTGGGATGGATGGTGTTTCTGTCCTCCCTGTCGATTACAGCAACAACTATCCAATCAAATGAGTTCAAGTATATAAAATAGGGAAGCCTGCATCCTCTTCAAGAAAGCATGTTTAGATACTGCATGTTACATGACCAGCAGTTCAAAAAGATACACGGCTCCATGGAAGCAAGTGTTGGCCTTCATCCTCCCAAATTGGCAGAGGTCACTCAGCTAGCAGATGGGAATCAGCAAATTAATTATGAGGTTTTATTGGATTTTTTTTAAAAATTGAATTAACGTACCTAAAAATATGTAAATAAATGCTACATTTGCCTTGCACCTCTGGTGTTGGGGGCTTGAAACCCGCCTCTGCCCTGTGTGCGTGGAGCTTGCATGCTTATTCCTGTGCTTTGGGGGTTTCCTCCATGTACTCTGGTTTCCTCCTCCAATCCAAAGATATGCGGTGTAGGCTGATTGGCATTTCTAAATTGTGCATAGTGTGTGAATGGGTGTGTGGGTATATGTGATTGTGTCCCTCGCCCTGTGCCCAGAGTTCCCTGTTATTGGCTCCAGGCTTCTTGTGACCCTGTGAAGGTTAAGCAGTATGGAAAATGGATGGATGGATGAATTTGTAACTTGATTTGTCACCAAAAGTGACATTTGTGGATGAAATGTTATGAGTTCTTTGGGTGCTTAATAGTACCCAAAAAACAGAACTTGGTATTCATACAAATATTCTGCTTGGAATGTTCTGAAACGCTCTGGTGTATAGTTACACAAATTCTAGGGTTAAAATATAGAGTTAAAAATTTATGTGGAAGGATCATTGTGACAGAAAATTATTTGTTTAGCTTACTGTGCCAACAAAAAGTATCTAAAAAATTACTTACATTTGATACACATTTTAACCCAATCAAATTACAGTTGAGTTGAACAGATGAGGGGTAAGGGCTGTGCTCAAGGGCACAAGACTAGTAACTTGGTGGTGCTTTATGTCACGATTTTCCCTTGCGGTAGCATGCAGTATACTTGGAAACCCAAAGCACGATCTCGATGCACGAGCTTCTGTGTTTTCAGTGACTTATGTACCATCATTGCTCTCTGCTGTCTTGTGTTTCACCCCTGATTACGTTTGTTATTTAAACCCCTTGTGTTTGTTGTATGTTGCGAAGTATTGAGTGTTATCACCATGCCAAGTGTTTGTACCCTGTTCCTCGTTTTGGTTCCATAGTCTTTGATCTTGTTTCTTGTTTCTCATTATGTGCTTTTGCCTTGCCATTTTAATTCCAGTTTACAGATCGCCTGACCCATTGCCTGTTTTTTGACCATGCTATTGTCTCATGATTTGTATTTGTATGCATGCCTCTCTTTAATAAAAGCTCTTATCTGCACTTGCATCCGTCCTAACCTCCATTACGTTCCACTACGTGACACTTGGATTTGAACTCACAACTGTATGATAAGTAGCAAGGCACTTTAACTTCTGAACCGTTCGGGCTTCAAAATCAGAATCATGGACTGAATTTTTTTCTTTTAATGCACCCTGCTCTTTATTCCAGATGCAGTTCACAGGTTCCATCGATCACCCTAAAGCGTTCTTGATTTTCTCCCTCTAGGTAAACTCTTGAAGCTTTTATATCTAACCCTACAGGAAAAGGTTTCCTTCCAGAAATTGTCCCTTTAAGAAGTTAAACCATCCCAAATACCCTAAAGGTGCCCTGTTTTCTATGAGTGTAGGAGTTTGGTCTTTTTGGTGTCTTGTTAAGTTTTCAAATATAAGTGTACTTCTGTAGTGCCCATATTTCATATCATTATACAGAATACATAACATCATAATTATGTTCATGTGTAATTTGCTTGTGTTGTACAGGTAGACAAAGCAATTTACAAGTCTAAGCTCTTGTGTTTACAAATGCACTTTTGTTGGCATAGTGAGCCATATATTATTAACACATTGGGTCTGTTGAATATCTCCTAATGGGTGCTATGTGTCAACTGACTGACAAAATACAATAAACAAGCAGTTTTATTTAAAACCTAAGAGAAAACAGAACTCTACAGAGTCCAAAACCAGCTACTGTAAGGTCACTCTAAAGCAAAAATGTTTAGTTATAGGAAAATTAACAGGATGTTAGTGCCAACTTTCATGTGACCGTATCACCTCAGCAGGTCATACTGTAATGGAACTGGTCCTCCTAAAATACCAACTGGTCTTTTTTTCAAATAAATCAAATAACCACAAATAATTGCTCCTACTTGCTCCTTTGCCTGGTTCATAACATCTGGACCTCTTAGTTATAGCCCATTTGGAAGTCATGTGCGTTCCATTTACAAATAAGAAAGATATTGTTATGATATCATTTAATAAGAGGCATTCTAAATAAATGGCTTTTGGCAGAAGAAAATGTACTAGCATAATTCCTACAGCAAAAAAAAAATAAAAAGACTACATATACAAACCATCGTGAACTTTCTTTTACTTTCACACTATCCGTTGTTACCCAGATGAGGATGGGTTCCCTTCTGAGTCTGGTTCCTCTCAAGGTTTCTTCCTCAAATCATCTTACGGAGTTTTTCTTCACCACCGTCACCACCGGCTCACTCAATAGTTTCTGTAAAGCTGCTTTGAGACAATGACCGTTGTAAAAAGTGCTATACAAATAAAATTGAATTGAATTGCACTGTTGCATCCAACAACAGTAGCATCTTGTTGTGCCATGCCAATAGGTTGTGCAACTGAACAAATCGCATTTTGCATAAAACTAGACAATCCATTGTCAAGTTTGTCTTTTGAGCTTTGTGTTCAAGTAGAAGACAGCACTCACACTCTCATGTTCCAAGAGGAAAAATCTCTGTGTGATTATTTGATGAACCTCATGGACCTCAGTCCCATAGAGCAGGAGTTCTCAAACTTGTTGTAGCCATGGAACTTTTACATAAAAAGACTTCCCCCCAGCCAAGATTTGTTTTAGGGACATATAATATGGTGTGTAAAAATATTTGCTAATTTATCTGATCCATTTCTTTCTTTCTTTCTTTTTTTACTTTCCACCCACAGAAGACACTTTATTAAAATTGTCATTAGATTTAAATGTATGCATTATTTATTATAGATTATTATTTTTTAATTGACATTTTAAGGTTTAGATTAAACCCATTCAATTCAAGTGACCAGCCAAATATGTTAATAATTATAAGAATTAACCAACATATAGAATAATTTTGATAATGGTGGATTGTGATTTCTGGCACTGTAACAAAAATAAAAAATGGCATCTGGCTAAAATTTACAAGAACTATCATAAGACACTGGTGGTGTCTTTACCTGAAATTGTTATTAATTCAAAGGGGGTGTCACCAAATATTGGGAAAGATTTTACAACTATTTTTGTAAAGGGAGCTTGCTTAAATAGGATTTAGAGACAATAAACTGTACAATCACCCATCCATCCATCCATCCATCCATTTTCTATACTTATCCTACTCAGGGTCTTGAAGAGCCTGGAGCCTATCCCAAGGCACAATTGTACAAACATTTACACACTATGGACAATTTGGAAATGCCAATTTGCCTACAACTCATGTGTTTGGACTGGAGGAGGAAAGCAGAGTATCCTGAGGAAACCCCCAATGCATGGACTTCCATGCACACGGGACAAAGGCAGGATTCCGACCCCCAACCCCGGAGGTGCAAGGCAAATGTGCTATACACTTAGCCACCATACATCCCCCTGTATAACTAAACAACTGCAAAGCTTTTTCCATTGGAAAGCTTTTATATTATAGATCACCAGACCTCATTGCTAAAGTGTGCCAGAGAAATGCTGGATGAATTTCTCCACACTGACTTTCCAACAGGAGAATTACGTATAATTAAATTATTGATTTTGTTTGAAGAACTCCTAAAAGCTTATCAAATTGATATAATTTCGGTCATCCTTTCTGTCTTGTTTGCACTCAGTTTTCAGTTTGCAATTCAAAGAATTATTATGAGTAAAATCCTGTATGTATAATCACCCTCTAAGGAAAAGGACTTCATCTGGTGTTTGAGAAGAAAAAAATATGCTACAGTCATCCCCAAGACAGAAAGAGTCATAATGCAGTTTGAGCTCAATTAAGGTTGAGAGCCATGTGGAGCATCATAGAACCTCATCATATGAGTCTGAGTGTCAGCAAATCCATCTTCACAAAACATACTCCTACATAATTTAGCTATGTGTTGTTGTAGCTGAATACATTTGATCTGCAATGTATTTCCTTGTTGATCATTACACTTTTTATCCAGACTTTTAGTCAGCAAAAAATGAATTCAGCTCAATTCCACGCTGCAGGTGTCTGTAGTATTGCATAGCTATTAGATGTCCTTTAGATGTAATGTGTTGCCTTGACATATATAGCACATGGCTTCATGTGCTAAGTTCCATTAACATGGTACTTATAGCTTAATTACCACTCTGAACTACTACATAAGTAATGTGACCACTGCATACACAGTGTTCCAGTGACAGTAATTTGATTGATTTTTTCATTTATTGGCTGAAGGTATAACATAATAAAGTAATTAGCAAAGTCCCCAGACCTCTGGCAATGAGTAGAGCTTTCTGCAGAGGACAGGAATAGTATATTTCTTTCTCCTATAAAGAACAGCAATGACAGCAGATTAATCATGGTTATGACTTCGCTGCTGAGAGAGATATCATGCCAATATCATGCTAAGTAAAGTTTATACAATTGCCATTGTTTCAGCTAGAGGCATTCTGCCTGCTGTTTGATGAAAATGGTTATCTGGATTAAGATACAGAGTCTCCTTAAATGCAACTGTGTTATTCAGTTATTTATCTTAGAGTATTATTTCCTGTGTAAATATAAATGATAGGAATGGTTTGTTGGAAAAGTTAGACCCAGCATCTGTTCCTGGGATTTTAAAGGTGTTTCCTGGCTCTATTTTTCTCCAGGCTTACACAGTGGTGCAGTGGGTAGTGTTTGCAATCTCACACCTCCAGGGTTTCCAGGTTAACCCTAAGCTCAGCTTGCTGTTTGTGTGGAGTTTTGCATGTTCTTCTCATATCCATGTGGGTTTTCTCCAAGTATGCTAGTAGGTGGATTGGCTCCTCTAAATTGCACCTAGGCGTGAATGAGTGTGTGAATTTGTGTGTGCATGGTGCACTGTAATGGAGTGGCATCCCATCTAGAGTATATTCCATTGTTCCTGTGTCCAGCACAACCCTGACTGGGATAAAGCTCTCACTCAATGAATGAATGAATATATGAATGAATGAATATATGAATGAATGAATGAATGAATGAATATATTGGCCTGCCTCATTCATTCCTAAATTCACAAACTAACTTTGTTGAATGATTGTGCTGCAATAACGTGAGATTAAATTGCTTTAAAATTAAACCAAAAGGTCTCATATTTGATTGTGTCCACATTTCCACTACATTCCTCTTCACCTGACCAGCAACTTCTCAATAATCTAGCACATCTTCTCGTTAGGGTCTTAACGAGTGCTTTTAATGTATTTTTTGTCATCAGCTCAGCAGTTTTGGAGTATGGCATAAAGAGAAGGTCAGCTCAACAAGAGTACCAACCCAAATGGCACCATGGACAATGCGTAAAAATCTCTCTAAAGTCATGCTTTCTTTCTGTTCATCTGATTTATACTGGACTTTCCCATGCCATCCGAATCTGTTGGTGAACAAAAGTTCCTACATCAAGAAAGTTAACATCAGGAAGTAAGTGGTAATAGCTTTGTGCCTGTGTAGCTGGCACTGATCTGAGAATGTTGATCAAACCCAGAGGTAAAACTCAAATTTCCATGCTGATATAATGGATCCAGTTTTTTTTTTTTGCTTTATCCACAGCTTTTACTACTGAAGCTCTCTAGTGGCTTGTCAAGAAAATTGCTGTGAGCATGATATGACCCATGAAAGCACTAATACAGATTACACTATTATCTTTGTGAGTATCCTTTTTCAATATTCATGTTTGAATAAAATTCTGTGTATATGCCTACGGTTTCATTTACTTACTTGCAGCTCTTTAACAAGGCTGGAACATGACAGGAGAATCTGGTCTTGGTCACCAGAGAGGGGAAAATGTTTTTTTTTTGTAATTTATATATTTTTATATATTTATATATACATTTATTTATTTATTATTATTTTTTTTTTATTATTTAAACGCTGATGCTCGTGCTGAACTCTGCATTTTTATGATGAGAATACTCCATATGCAAACAATCTGCATGAATCTTATTACATAAACGTAGCAATCAATTTCGTTTTCAAATCACTAGCCTATTAGCATAGACTGGACCAAGATCATAAATCAGTCATTTCCTGAAATATTAATTCCTTTTGTGAAAACATTAAAGCGGTGGTTGTTTTCTTTTAATCCTCCTCTTTTCTGTGTGAAGCTCAGTTAGGATTTTTTTTTTTTAAAGTCCTATGGAAATGTTTTCACAAATCTATCTGTTTCATAAAACAAAAGGGGGGGGGGTGGCGTGTCAGATATCAACATTACATCATAATGTAAGTAACATCAACCATCTCATTCTAATCAGTAAAAATATACGGGTATTTTTTAAATGAGCGTTATTTGATTATTCATGATTTCGTCCAAAATTTTGCGACTATTTTCAGTTCTAGGTCTAATTCTCTGAGCCCCGATTTACAGATATTCCAGTGTATGAATAATTTATTAGCCTATAAAACCCATGCGCTCATATTTTATTTATTATTTCAAACTGTCAGCTTATAGCCTGCCGTTTATTTGAGCCTGATATCGGTCAGCCAGAAATGCACAGTTCTTGCATTTGCATGGTCTATATTTTAGATTTCATCCCAAAAGCTTCAGTCTATTTTAGTTCTTTTATTTATAGCATTTGCTCACTTACAATTTACAATCCTGTAATGAGATACACTGCAAAGATTTTATTTAATGTCGTTTAAACAATATTTATTTATTATTATTATTTTCTCCATTAAAGCTTGAAGCTTGATCTTTAATCGTTGATATTCTTCCTGATTATCATATATCAGTCTTGTCCCTGATGGTGGAAGTGGAAGCCTACACACTACAATACACTCAGTCTTTATTAATAATGAAACAATACGCCTTCTCTGCAGTATATACAGAACCAGTGCTATAGTTATAAACTCCCAGTCATTTTGGAATCAGATGGACTCAAAATCAGATTTTGAGACCCAACCCATGAGAAAACTGATCAACTTGAAGTGTTAATGTATCTGATAGTGTTTATTTAATTATCGCATCATTATTAAGAATTGTTTTTGAATGTTTAATATGGACAAATTGTTTTCTTAAAAAAAAAACTTCGAAAAAGTGTCAATTTATTTGTGCCAAATACATTTGAAAGAAAAATATATATTTAGCTGACATCATTTTTGCCTGCATGAATGCGGACGCTGTCTTTTTCTTTTATATAGAGTGTATATATATATATATATATATATATATACACACATACACTCTACTCTGACTTTAGACTTATTTTTAGTTATTTATAGTAACCCCGATTTGGGGATAAATATCTGTATGCCATGGTGCTTCTCTCATGCTCAAGGCATCCTGGTCAAACGCACGGTAATGTTAGCTATCCTACTGTAGCTCAGTGCAATCCACCAGCAGCTACTTCATTTCACTGCAGTGTGAGTGTTTGCACACGTCTATTTGTTGATTTCTGTTGATTTAAGATGGCAATAAGTACCTGTGGTTTTGGGAAATTTATTGGAGTAAAAGCTGAGAGGAACATTTAAACTGGAATAAAGTGGAAAGATAGGATATTGCCTACAGATTGTTACCCCTGAAAAGAACCCAATCTTTTCAGCTGACAGAGTGTTCCCTCTTTCAGAAGGTGTTCCAAGTAGAACCCTATTACTGCGCCAAGCCTAATATTTCATTACCCAAAGAACACTGTTTAATGTAGGTCACAACTTTAGTGTATAAGCATGATTTAGCTGCAGTGACACACAAATCAATAGACCACACTAAGATGACAGTGAGATTTAACACACACACACACACACACACACACACACACACACACACACACACAAACAAACAATGTGGTCTGCAGAATCCCTAGATGAATTATTCCCAATATTGATTGATTATTTTAAAAACACTTTCCAGTATCATAATCCTTTAAACAGTACAATCATGATTAAACAAAACAGACCATGCACATTTTTTTCAAACATTAATTCATTTATTTAATGTTTTTTTATGCCTCTTTTATTAGCAATCTTTTATATACCTGTATATCAATCTGTTTTAAAACGATTTCTGTTAAAGTATCTCTCATTATCTAAAACTCTTCTCACTTAATTCTTCTCTTATTTATACTGTATGTTTTTTGGAATATATATATATATATATATATATATATATATAAATGCAACATCCCCTGGGGAAACAAAACGAACGAACGAGCAGACAAATAAAATACATGTTTTTTATTCTGAAGGCAGTGAAACGAGATGCCTTGGCAACATCAGATAGCAGCCTACAGCTAGCTAACTTCACGTTATCCAGTTCATCCAGCCGGTAAAATCTCATCCTCAATGATATCGTGCTACGTTAGCCTACGGCCAAAACTGCATACTAATGTACTACACGGGATTTTTGCTTCAGTACTGCGCATGCGTGAAATAATAACCTACGCAGTGGTGCACTGGTTTGACATGCTGGACTTTTTTTTCTCCATTTCAAATGAAATGAAATGAAACAACACAAACAAAAGAAAAAGAAATAAAGAAAAAAACCTTAATATTCACCACTTCGAATGCTAATCTTAAACCGGACAAAAGTATGTATGTATGTAACCAAACGTAATCTACATGTAAGAAAAATATATCTCACACACACACATA
>JAOUWY010000071.1:12208724-12224257 GCA_025728095.1 Prietella phreatophila | reverse complement strand
GCTCCATGATGTTAAAGTGTGTGTGTGTGTGTGTGTGTGTGTGTGTGTGTGTGTGTGAGAGAGAGAGAGAGCAAGAGCATCAGCACACCTATTAGTCTGAATCAACCCGAAATAATGCTTCTGGTTGGTTGGTTTTTTATTTGGTTTCATCATTTAAGGAACCAAAAAAAAAAGCATGGGTTGTTGTTCTTGTAAAATTATTTCATTCACTTCTCAGAAATATATAGTGATGAGGGGGGAAAAAACCAACCCCTGACAAGTGAATCACAAAAGCATCTGAAAACACTTCTCAATCGATAATCAATAATTCTCTAAAAAAAATTCCGGTGTGGTCCAGATATGCAGAACACCGCATTTCTGTGGCACTGCAACTCTTGTCATTTGGCTCAGTTCGTGCCTCGTGGTTTCAGTTTCGCGGCGCACATCAAGAGAAAAATGTCACCCGCAACCCAAAATGCCTGGCATGTGCTTGGGTTCACTTCATGCGTGCAGCTGAATAAGAATCTAATTGCATTCTCACTGCAACCAAACCACTCTAGCGGTGCTCTATGTATGTGAAGGCACCTTAATATGTGCATGTATCGAGAAACACCAGTGTGTAGGATGACGTGTGGGACTTCTCAGATGCTAGAAATAAAAAAAGATCCTTGCTGTTAACATGTGAGTGAAACGACAGGTCCAACTCGGTGTTTCCTAACCCTGCTTGCGAATTTGCTTCTGTAACACACCCTTTTTATAACCTCGTGAAGCACGGATGAGTAGCGTCAGGTGTGTTAGCTTGCTGATCAATCCGGTACTCCTGGATAATGTGCAAAGGCAGATGTTTTAGGATCTTCTTTTTCTTTTTTTAAATAAAAAACATCTTGCACATGTTTGTTTTGAGCCCCTGCAGCAGTGCTCAAGTGAGGACATGCAAATTTGAACTGAAGTGACAGGAGTAAGAGACTCCAGTGTAGTTCCTGTATTTCAGAAAAAAAAAACACTGCGATGGGAAACAATAGGCGCTAAAAACCGAAACCCGTACTCCAGATCTAGCCTTGATGCAGAGACGTGTATCTTTTATTGCAGTTGTTTGTGATCCCAGTGGCCTCTGGTGCTGTTAAAATAGTCTAGATAGCAGCTTTTTGTTGTTGTTAAACTTTAGCTGTTTTCATCCCTTAGAATTTATTTTATTTTTTTCTTCCTTCTCGTTGCTGCCTGGGAGCTGCTGGCTCTCCGTTTTTGTAATTGCGAGCTGTGTTTGGGTGTGCAGGCCTAGGCTGGATGTGGCCTGCTCCATTGTGAGGTCTGTTGACAAAATATACAAATCGCAGGTTTCTGCTGAGAAGAACAATACCACTGTAGCTGAGTGAGAGTTCAACTCAAAATCCTCCTCATGCGTCCTTAAATAGGCAATTAGGAGAGGGCCAGAACGAACTTGTAAATATTTATCGTACGATTTAGATGCACAGGTGATGCCAAGATGAGACGTCTGCATCAACAAAACCACAGGATGAATATTTAAGCCAAGCTACAACTACAAATTTGATGTCTGGGAGGGCGTTTCGATGCCAGAAATGGTGTATACACACGCTGGAATTTCTCTTCAGTGTTTCTGTGATTTGAAAGAGAAACGTGTCGAGTTGTGTAGTGTATGATGTCTAAAGGATCTCTGTCTTCTTTTGGTTTAGACAAGTTAATTAAATACACCTATCCCCTGTTGGGATTCAGAATTACCCAGGGTACTGGCATTAGCAGTTACTAATTCATTTAAAATCCAATCCCCAGATGCCAAGGCTACTTACCCAACCCCTTTTTTTAGGCAGCCAAACAATTGCTGGGTATCACTTTGCATCTGTGTATTATATTCGAGCACAGGATTTACATGGAATGTTTGCTTCGTTATTTATTTATTTTTCCCTTTTTTGCATCTGAAAACAAATTGTTTATACACCTAGTGAAGAGTGATTCGTCCAGTCTGATTATTTCATTTTTTTTTTTAAAAGGAAATGAGATTAAAATGACCCTCTCAACGAAACTTAGGAACAAATCGGAAAGTTTCCTATTGTATAACTCTTCTCTTTAGGGTTTTGGTGGGTCTGATGCAGAAGGTCCTGTATTACCCCCGGGGTATTGATGAGCTGGCCCTTTGGCTCCCAGGCTATATTTATCTTGCCTTTTTTAGATAAGATTATATTCCTTCTCACTGACTGCGGAGAGCGGATGCAGGGACTGAGTTTGTGTGTGCAGTGGGAGTACATGGGATGGAATGGGCTGATGAATCAAAATGTAGACACTATTGTGCTTTAATCTTTGTATTTATTTGCTGATAAGGTGGCTGTCTTTCTGGTAAACCATCAAAATTATGAACATTTTAGTTATGCTTGATTATTGAATTTATGTTCAAAAGTCAGAGAGTCTCGCTTCAGCCTTGAGGTGTAATATGCAAGCTGTTAGAAGAAATGCCATAGTGAAAGCGGTGATGAATTGCTCATTGGTGTTCATTTGAATGCACACAATGGATTAACGTTTACTCTGTTCATCTCATGTAGCCTGCTGAATTGAAAAGATGATTCATTTGTGTACGTCAATTTCACTGCAAAACCTATTAAATAAGAATGCTAGATACCCAGAGTATGCTTTTAATAATAAGCCTTGTTATAAAGACAGTTGCGAATGAGGATAAAATGGAGTGAATCTATGCTGCAACTGGAAAAAAATAAAAAATAAAAATGTGCTGTAGCATGGTTTGTGGCCAGACCACTCTGGGGGTCCTCAAAAGAATAGTGCTGGACGCAGACATTATGGCAATGACTATATTTGTGGTTGTCCCTGATGGCTTCTTGTGGCCTGCACTTCATTATTGGTAATGTATAAATCAGGTCTCATCATAGCTTGCTTTCTCAATAACTCTTACTGGTATTCGACTAGTTGTGTAAGGACATGGGTTTCACTTTGATGTTCTTTCTAACATATTCCATTTAATTGTGGTGAAAAAGTCACATGTTGTCGCCTACTTCAAATTTAAACTGTGGCCTGTTTGAACATGTTTGTACCACAGTTGCTTGCTTGATGCCACATCATTTTTTTTTAGATACTTCTCATTTTGTTTTTGAGGCTTTTTGGCCATGCTTTGTTCCCCTCTTTTCATTAAACTCTCTCAATACTTTTGCTGGCATAATTTGATGCGCAAAGCATCTTGTTTTGAGGAACTGTATGCATTCATTATGACCGTGACTTAATCATCTGCCGTTGAGCAGTCAGCAGACCGAACTGATGTGCTCATCTTGATGGCTCATCAGCTTAGTTTTTGACGACCTGGTCACAAAAGCCCATGTGTCAGTTAGGCTCACCTCCTCCTCCTCCTCTTCCAGCATGTCGTGCCTCTATCACCTTTTCCTAACAACCCCCTCAGCTCGAATAGGCAAACAGAGCAGGTATTTACTGTGGGTCCAAAGTCTAACTCAAGGGCTGTCACCGATGTGAAAGAATGCCAGCGTGGAGGAAAGAGCAGAGCAGGAAAGAACAAAAGATAGAAGAGAAACAAGCAAAGAAGAAAAACGCAGAGAGGAGAGGGTCCTCAGGAAGTGAAACTGCCTTGTAACTGAGGTGGACAGGGAAGTGATGGAGGAAGTGGAAGAACAGTAGTGTTAAAGCAACCGGCCCTTGATCGTTCACCCATGTCCTTTGTACATGGCTTATACAACAGCTATTTTTTTCCCTCTCTCTTATTTCACTCGCAGGCTAAATAGTGTCGAGACTGATGGGAGAAAAAGACAGAGCTAAATGGAGAGTGCATTAATGACAGCCTCTTTTACTGTCTCTTCTCTCTCCCTGTATTGGATTCTTTTTCTCTTTTAGAAACTCTACCTCGCTCTGTCTGTCTTCTCTTCAGCCTGTAGCTCTCCCTCCCTGCCTGGCTTTCTTGCTGACTAAACAGTTTTGTCAGCTGGCAGCTGTGTGCAGGCTGAGGATTTGCGATAGCTTCTGGAGGTTGGAGAGAGGGGGAGGGGTGGTACTCCCAGGCAGCACTTGTTGCTCAGTGGAACCGAGAGAACGACTGAGGGAGGGAGAAAGAGGGTGGGAAGAAGGGAGGAATAGAGAGAGACAGAGTGAGGCTGCAGGAAGGAAGGGGGGGAGTGGCAGAAACAGCATCGCCCAACCAGTTTCTACGAGACAGAGGGAGAGAGAATGCAAATGTTACACCACTGAATTGGCTGTATCTTCTTACAGCCAGATTGTTGTGACCGCAATCAAAGTTATATAGTTGTACTGTTGAAGACAGGCTTAATTTTCTTTTGTTTTGACAGACTTGTACTCTTTATCTATTCAGTTTACTCTCAAATCCCTTCTGCATTTCCAGCCTAGCAAGGCTGTGTAATGCCTAAAGTTTACCCCTGGGTGGTACGGTGTGTTTTCTACATCTGCCACTTTTGAGGACAGGCATCACAACTGCTGAGTGTCTTTGTGTAAACGGTAGTAATCTGGACTGAAGGAGTCCTAGGCCATACTGCCACTCAGCCTATATAACAAACCTGGTCCAGGAGGATGAGCTGCCCTAATAACACCCTACCTGAGAAACCATAGTGCATACTGTGAAGAGATGTGATTCAGCTGATGTTGACTGCATCTTCAGAAGATTTGTCTGGAGGAGGAGTTTTTTCTTTCTTTTTTTTTTTGCCCCAAACATAGCACAAGTGTATTGTTAGTCTCTTTGTGGTTACATTCTGTTGAGAAACATAATTATAAGGGTGGGCTTTTGGTGTTACTCTTCTGCAGTAACCCCACTGTCTCACAGCCATGTTTTTTTTTTGTTACCTTTTCAGCGCCCTAGGTGCTCTATGCACACCCACATACACAATGTCCTGTTTCCCCACTCACACTGTGCTGAAAAGGTACCATTGTTTGTTCTGCAAACACAGGACACACCTCGTCTCCATGGAGACAGGAGCGCATGCCCCTACTTTTGCTACTCCTTTGGTTTGTTAAAAAAAAAAGTTGAGCCATGCACCTATTTACAGCTTTTCAGGGAACATGGTTTTTTTTTAAATTTTATTTATTTATTTTATTTTTTTAACCTGAAAGAAAGCATCCCCTAGCCAGTGGTACAGCTATGGGGGAGGATTGCTAAGGGTGGGGTCCATCAATTGTACCTGAAATGGAGGTGGAGGCTCCGAGATGGGTGCTGAAGAATGGGATTGGGGCTGGCTGATGGGGAGGGGGATCTGAGGAATTTGACACTCTGAAACTTCAGCTGCACTTTTTTCCCCTTTTCACAAAAGTCTTGCTAAATGGCCAGAGAGGACAAGGAACTGTCAAATATGCTGCGGCATTGCTTTTAAAAAAATATCCAGAAGCAAGCCATTCTGCGAAATTGCCATGTCATTGCCTGTTGATCCCATTTTTAAAACTTTATCAGCATGTTGCTGTTTCAGCCAAAAAAAAAAAAAACGTTGTTCCTAATAATTTTGTTTGCTCAAGAAGGTCTTTTCCAGCTGAACAATACAAACAAGACATTCACTATCTTGCTCATTGCAGAATAACAGGGACAGGGATTTCCAGTTCAGTTTGTCTTCCTTGAATATGGGTCAGCCTGGTCTTGCAAATATAAAGCTATGGCTGAACTATTGGCTGGGAATGACTGTTATCTGGATGCCACACCCAAGTCCTGCTTGCATCTCTGACTACAACAGCGACTTCTTACTTAGTCCAAATGAATGTACAGAGCTTCAGTTAATTCTTTCATGTCATGCCCTTGCAGAGCACATGAAAACAAAACCCCCTCAGTGTCGGGTCAAGCAATTTGACAGAAGACTGTGAAAACCACCCCCCATGTGTTGGTACATAAGCATTAGAAAGATGCTAGACACAGATGCAGCCAGTAGTATTTCCAAAATAAATGCTGTACAGTGATGCAGCCCAAGCTGATGAAGAGGTCGAGGTGGGGATTTGCTATTTAAAGGTTGTGTGTCTAGGCCTAAATTTGGGTTGCGGTTATGTGGGGGTGGGTAAAATGTAAAGATGTGCCTGGCCCACTAGACTAGGGTTAATGGTACACTGTCAGCCTCCCTTGAGAAACATGGAGTCAATAGGCCTGGCTTTGTTGCCACACCTCTGAGGAAGGAGACACAAAAGGGAGTGATTTGGACTCTTTCTCCTGCTTGAAACCTGACCTCTTGATCAGGATCTGAGCACATAAAGAACGACCACAAACCCTGCCCACCATCAACACCCATTCCATATCAGTAATTCACACTTATCAAAAGAGGCCTACCTGAACAACAGTCTTGTTCAAGTGCAGCTCCCTGTGCCCTACCTTTCACATATTTGCACAGTTGCACTCAATTTGTTCAATTCTTCACAATACAAGTAATCTAATTCCAACCTCGTAATCTTGTTTTATCAGCTTTAGAGTTGTGGATGGAATATTTTATGGTGTGGTGGGAAAGAAAAGTACATGCAAATGCAGTAAGGTCTGACTTGTCTGTGCCTGCAGTCTAGATTACAAAAGGGATGAGCTGTAACCACCATTTCTCAAAACAGTTTCAGCTGAGAATTAGTCATCAGGAAGTCAGTTAGTTATCTTACTTTTCTCCATCATACTTTGCCCTGTAACCTCAGCATCAAGCGGACAATTTCTTTCAAAGGAGTTATCATTAACCACTCAGTTAAGCCTTGACTTGTGAACTTTGGTACTAAGTATCGGGGGGGGGACTAGAGCAAAGATGGTCATAAAGTTCAGGAGAAAAAATGAGAATGAGATAAGTAGGTTTTTTAAGATAGGCTCATAAGTAGGAGGTTGGGTCAAGGGTTCTTCAGAGATTTTTTTCCACTCTTGTTTATTGCTAGTTTTTAAATGGCTATTAGTCATATTACATTTTTTTGTACTACCTTATCCGTCCATTCTTCCTAGGAGTTGGTGTACTGAATCTGTCTTTTTAACAGTCATATGCAACCCTTGCTGACCCTCTTAGGATTAAAATAGGCCAAACTATTTGCTGAAATTTTTTGAATGATTTAAGACCACCATTTAAGATTAAAGTAGAATCTATTTGCTTACTATGAAGTAAGTAAAGGATTGACAATCACACTTGTTGGTCAAGAAGTTTATTTCTACTTTGGACTTGGTTCTGATATCTCTATCCGCTTATCTTATATCGTTTCAGAAAGATCACTTAACATCTCATCAGCTAGCATGAGCAGCCCGAATACCAACACAGCAAAGCCTCAGGGAGGTGTTGTGGCACTAGTTGATGACCCTAGACATGTTTCATAATGATCTCAGGAGTGTGTAATTAGTTCTTAACATCCATGTGTGGTTGTAAGGTTGTGTTTTCCTCTGTTCATTTCATCCCTCAGTAAGGAAATGGCTTTCCCACCTGACTACAAGTCTTTCAGATATTTGCTGAAAAGGAAATGGTGGATACTGGCTGTTGTTTCAGGATTTCATAATTACCACTACATTAAGAGAATTGCAGGTGGAGAATGAATGAAGAATGTCCTGTGGCCTGTTTGCTTTGGTCTTTGGTGGACAAAGACTGTCTCACCAACCGAAAGTCAGCCAGTGATCTATGTTCCCTTCCTGCATCTCCATTCCTACACTAACCGTTTTCATTCTCTCAGGGCCTCACTATGTTGAGTTATAACCCACCCACCAATCTGTACCCAGGCTGGTGGTGGCTAACATCAGATGGAACTCTCTTTATCACCCTGTTGGCAAAACATTGAGCCGGCCTATACAGATGGAAATGAGGCCTTTACAGTCCCGCAGCCGAAATGCTACTGCCCTAACGCCTCCGCAGAGTGCCATTGGATTACAAAAAGGACCGGTTTGTCATGAACCCACCCCGTGACTGCTGCGATGCTGAATGACAGAGATCTTGATGTTCCTCATTCAGCGTTCTCTTCCTATACATTCTTTCATGTTGGTATCAATTGTGTTTCACATTGCTGTCTTCTGTCACTTGAACTTGAGTTAACAGCTCATTAATGCCACTTAAAATAATACTAGTAGCACTGGAATGAATAGCACAATCCACTGATTCGGCTTTTGTCCTGTACGCTTAATGGTCTCTTGTGTGTTCCACTATTTATCGAGTGCTAACTGCAAGACACTTTTCTGCATGACGATTTCATGAGTGATGCTCGTTCTCCTTGCAAAAGTCACAGTGCATTGGAAATTTTGTGGATGACGAAATTGGGGATATGTTGAAACAGCTTTTGTCAAAGCCACCAGGGTGCTATTTGGCACTTTCTTAAGAATGTCGTCTACTCATTCAGAGCATCCCATTCAAACCTGAGCGTTGCATCTCATCATGTAAAAAATATCGATAACCAGGGCTTTTTAAAATGCTCTATGTAGTTCCAGAGCTTCCAACCCCCTGTTTCAGATGAATTACTCCCTTGTAAGAGCATGTCCTCAGGCAGAGGCCTATGTACAGTGAGAGAGGGAGACTAGCACAGTGACTGGAGTGGCAAGGAACAAAAACAATGTGACTCTTATTTCAGCCAGAGCAGAGGAGGGGAGCGCAGAGTACGCGATGTGATGCAGCAGAGTCGCTTCAGTGTAACCAAGAAGTTTCAGCATGCCCACATGCCCCCCGAGTTTGATGGATAACCCCGACTTTGAAGGCTGATCTGCCTGTCAATCAAAGCACTCCCATTGCACTCCCTGGCTGCCTAGTCTCTCATTTGCTAAAGGGTAGTCATGTGATTTGGTTTTAGGGGATAGGTCCTGAAAGTTAAGTGGATGAGAGCTTTCACTGCAACAGATTGCTGATGTTATGGCCTTGTACTTTGGCCTCCATACTCACTTTGGAGTTTAGGTCATATAATATCATAACTAAAGCCAAACTGGTGTGGAAGGAGGGAGCGAGCAAGAAAGTGACGACCAGAAGTAGAGGTGTGTGCAATTACTCATTTGGGACTACAGATAACATGGCGTTACAAGGACAGGTATTGACTATGTACAGTGCCATCTAGTTGCTGAATGAGTACTTTTTGCTCTTTGCCCAAGTGGTTGCCTTCTTTAGTAGAGGGAAAAAAGGTCTTGCAGGCCACAATTCATGTGTGCTTGTTCAATGCGTGTATGCGAGAGTGTGTGTGAGGGAGAGAGACAGACACTGGGATAGCCTCAGTCTCAGTCCAGATGAAGGGTGTATTCTTCTTGCTTTCACAAAGAACTCCATTATAGCATGCTGTAAGAGGCGTATCTGCCCAGTGCTCCATTAAAACTAAAACCACCCTCCAGCGGTTTTCCTCTGTCTCGTCTACCAAACGGAGAAGGTGGAACCCACAGACGCCCGGCAACACAACTCTCCAACTTATACCACTACTAATAGTAGTCTGGGCATAAGTCCCCTAATCACCATGAAGGTGCAGAGGTTAGGATTTTCACATTTAAGAACCTTGAAGAAGTCAGGAGACGTTTGTTGGAATAATGGTGTGGGAAAACCTACCTAAATTCATTACAGTACAGCTCGGTTCTTATTAAAGAGCTTAAAAAAAAAGGTTTGAGAAAATATTTTGAAAACAGAACATGTAGTCGGACTGTCTATAACCAGATTGTTATTACAGGAGATTTCCTGACAACTACTACTTTGAGTTATTTTAATAAGATGTTGCGAGATACAGCCGTATGCTTAGCTGTAGCATCAGTAACCATAGCTAATCCAGTTCTTTACAGATTTACAGCAAAACTAAAACAAAGATGCATGTATTTTTCAGAATGAACTCTGACTGTTAGGGAAGTTTTGTACCTATTTTTTATTTATATTTTTTTGTCATGAGCAGAGATGTTTTGAATCTACTGAATGTCTGAGATCTGCAGTTCAGGGAGCATGTGTGTTCAGGGCATATTGGGGCTCTGTTCACGTTGGCGTGTAATGGCTTGTCGGCTTAACGGGGCTGAAAAGCCCTTCGAGCACCTGATCCCTCCCTCAGTCATTGTCTTTTCAGGTGTAGGGAGACTTTTGGGCTTTACCTCATGAAACTAGCAGCCACGCCTTAACCTTGCTTCAAAAAGAGATTATCCAAAGCATCTTTAGTCCTTTAGTTTCCAGAGACCTAAAGACAGAGATACAGCTGTGAGCTCAACCTCAGAATGACTTAACCAGAGCTAATCTTAGCCTATTACGTCTATGTTTTTCAGAAAGCTCTGGCCAGTACCTGATGTGTAATATCCATCAGCAAATGTCCTGACTTCTCTTTGCCATTCCCATGCCATGGGAATGGAATGTAGTGAAACCTAGTCATCATTCACACCTTTTTTTTCTCACTTCCAATCACTATAAATGTTTGTATGAATTCGGTTTCACTCAATTTAATTCTGACTAAACCATTTGTAGGAATGTAAGATTTTTTTTTTCACTGACATCATGTCATTTTTAGATTAAAGTAATTATGTCCATGTTCCTTTTTGACCAGCACAGAACCAGGCAATACTGCTATAGTTTAGCTTAAAAATTACATTTCAGTACTAAATCTATAATACATCATCTCTGTGTTATGGCTTCATACATGTCCATCAGAGAACGAGTAGAACAAGGACTAAAAACATGAACGCAAAGATAATGTTTTAGTTACTGGTTCCAAGGACGTGACCTGCTCCATGCTGTGGGATAGAGATGGACAATATAATGTTAGAAACAGTTGAGGCAAGGTGTACTTTCCATAAAAAGTTTACTTTAGTGTGCTTTATCATAGCTCGTATGCAATGTGATAAGACAGAGTGAACTATAGGGCCTTATTTATACATGTGCTGTGATGGTTTATCTAATTAATGATCATTCCGCAGCATTCAAACACGTTATCGTTTCCTATGTCCGCTCCAATCCAGTTCAAATGCCCAACATTTTGTTCACTGCTTCATATATCAGTGAGCTGATTGCTTATAGAATGTGCTCAGACAGACAGCTTCAAGATAACTCCTGCTAAATTATGATTGGATAAGCATGTTTGGAGTTAGTTTTAAAAACAGACCAGTGCCATTGAGAAACAGCCATGATTTAAACAAAAGCTTGTATCTGCATTTTGCTAAAACGTCTAGAAAGAATTTCCATAAACCATAATACAGGGGTTCTTAAATTTTTGTAAGTTAAAAATAAAATTAAAAACCATTAGCAAACCTATACTACCAGTCAGAAGTTTAGAAACACTCATTCCTTATTTTTAGTTTATTTTTTTCACATTTTAAAACAATGGTAAATGTCAAAAACTCTGGAGTAACACAAATGGAACTATGGGAATTATGTTGTGATAATTTTGATTTATTTAGGATTTTTTTTTTTTTTAGTATTTTAGTATCTTTGAAGTGGCCTAGAATTTCCAGAAATGTATTCTCGGCGTTTTCTCGACCGATTTCTTGAGGAATTTCCCTGAGACACTTTTTAAACAGTATTGAGAGTTCATACCTACACTGGACACTTATCGGCTGCTTTTCGGAATATTTGATCCGAGTTGCCGTTTAAAAATATATATATATTTATTTGTAAATAAAATGTTATTCATCTCTTTCATTAGAAAACTGTCTTCACAATTTTATTTTTGTCTACAACACCGATTTCAAACATTTAATCATACACCTTCAGATCAAAATATTTCGGTCATCCGTTTAAAAAAAAAACAAAACTGTTTTACGTAAAATTAGTTTTCTAATGAAAACACAGATTTTCCACATTTAATCATACACCTACAGATCAAATGCTTTTTAACATCATGAGAAGCATTTCAGTCGAGTGTCCACAAACATTTGACCGGCAATGTATGTAGTAGAGATTTATTCAAATATTAGACTTCATCGTTTAAATGTGTACAACAGTAGTCCAGCTGTTCACCGGAGCCATAGACCTTTTCCTTCCTGAACATTCCACAGACAGAACACATTATAAAAATTGCAGTTAAATTGATATTATTTACTGTTACTGATAATGTCATCAATTTCAATTCAAACCTCAAACAGGTTAATATCTATAAGAACCTGTTAATAAATATAATAGCTTTAATAATGACTGGCTGTTATTTCCACCACTGTGACAAAACGAACACTCTCCTGGAAGGGTCACCTGACCACACTTTGAGAATGATGCAGTTTAAATATATATTTGTTATCCTTCAGTAGTTTGTCCTCTGGGCATGTGCAGGGCTGTCCTGGAGGAGTGATTTATGGAGTGGAGCCATCACTGCCTCCCTTCAATGAATGCACCATTTGTTGCAGATGGACAACTGTCAGAGAAGAGCGCTGAGGCCTGCAGCGTCCTCGCTGTCATAAATGCAGCTGAGGGAAGGAGATAACGGGGCTGAGGGAGGGACGAGAGAGGAGAGGGCGGGAGGGATTCCCATGTGACTTCTATCCAGGAGTCTTGTTTCATTGATGGACCAAGTTAAGCATGACGAACCACAAGAGTGTTAAATATATTAAATACATCTTGTACATGTGGTTTTAAACCTTTGTGTCTGATGCATGATTTGAAAAAGCCACTTGATTTCCATGCTCTCATTGGTGCCTTGCAAAAAGGCATACTGCTGTAAATAGAGAATGTCAGACATCTGATTTTCCTGCATGAACATGTCTGCAAAACAGTCATCAGAAGATTGTCGGTGGTGTGGGGTGTGTGGGTGGGGGTCCTCACTTTGTGTTTCCCCAGTGATTAGCACCTCACGGAGACTATTCCCGCTAACCTCACTATTCCCTCTCTCTATCTGTGTCGAGCTGACTGGAAGGCCTTGTAGCCTGACGTCAATGCGAGGATTTATTTCTTAAAGCGAATTACACATCAGTCTGCGAATGGATGCAGTGTTTTAATATCTTGGAAGGATAGTGATGGTCTTTGAGCAAGCCTGCAAACACTTGCGCACATATACGTGCTCGTACCATCTGTAGCGTGTGGTGGACAGTGTATGCTTTTTTCCAAGGCAGCTGTCAGTGGTACACCAATCCGTCAGCGCACAGTCTGCATCTGTACTTCTGCTTTGTAACTCATACCGTGTGTGTGTGTGCGCGCGCGCTAGTATGAGCATGCCTTCCAAATCGTCCTTTGTTGATCTGACCAGCAGTCAGTCTCTGGTGAGGAACCCCTGCTCTTCTCCGCTTTACGTTCCTGTACAATTGCATGGACATGGAGAGGAGGCTGAATTTGAGCCTGTCTCCTTTCCCTAGGCAGGCTCCTATGACCAAACAACCTCTGCATCGTTACTCCACTGCGAGCACAGCCAAGGCTGGGCAGCGTACATGCTATTCAGGCCCAAATAAAGACGTACTGGCTTGAGGGAGGGGGGAAAAAATGAGCCCGTTGCTGGCACCTGTTGCCAAGGACCGTCAGTTTACAGCCATGTTTAATTCCAGAGCCAAGAGCTGCTGTGCCAGCAAACCCTCTGTAGTGCGAAAGCACAGCTTGTCAGCAGAGTATCAAGCCTGCATGATGTTAAAGCAATCGAAATGTGTCCCGACATGAGTTTATATTTGGTAGTTTCGTTATTATTTATTTTCTAACACGTTATCATAAGTCTGTAGTGGATGTACTTAATGCTAGCTAGTTAGCTAGCACACTAGCGGTTCAAATGTGTTTTTTTTTTGTGTGGTTATTTTAGAAGCTGCATTTATTACTGATTACGTCAATTCAATTTAAAAAGCTTTTGTAAGTTAAAAGGCTCACAATTTAAAGCCATTCCAGATTTAACGCTATAGAATAGCATTGTAATAATTAAAAAAAAAATACTGCACAACTGACAGAAAATCGCACATGTATGGCCATAGAATAAAGGTTTTATTCATCTACTGCATTGTTCATTCCAGCAGCCAGTTTAATCCATATTAGGGTTAGCATTAGGATTTTCAATGAAATCTGACTTATTTGTATATGTATAAAATTCAGTCTTTGCTACATTGTCCTAGCTGACATTTGTGAATGATGGGTCATCTACTTTATGAATTACTGATTTACTGCCCATATATACTGCAATAGCCCAAATCCTGAGCAAACATAATTGCTATTTAGTATTAAGAGTTCAAAGGAATCCAGCAAATGTTAACAGCTGGTTAAAAAAATGAGTCATGGCAGAGTTTCTGTTTTTCTTTCCTAAGTGGAACTCTTATTGATCTTGATAAATGCGCAGTTAGCAGAATGCGTTGCTGGCGAGTTTTGAGCGAGACGCGTGCAGCCATGACTCGCTCGTCCAGATCATTAATTTAGTATATTTCGTCATTGTTTAGTAACGGTGAATTTCATCTTCGGTACCTAATATTAAACAGTTTGTTTAGGTTGGATTTCTTTCCTGTCACTACAAGCGGTCATTCTGGTCGTTTTAACAGTCGCTCGCAGCTTTCCGACATTGTTTCTCCCCATTGCCTAGTGTAGCTTTTAGTGTGTACTGTAGATGAAATAATGGACATTTTTACAACAAATAAGGAGTGTTTTGTTTTATGCAACGTTTGGCCAAGTGTAAATCCAGCAGAATGAACGTTGTTCTTGAATTGAATTGCAGTGAGAAATGAATTAAGATAAGTGGGTCTCGAGTCTGGGTCCCTAACCTCTGACGGAAACATTCTCCGCCTCGGTTTTAAATAAATATTAAAATTGTACTTACCTGTACATTTTAACCATGACTGAATCTCAGTAGCTTCGCATTTAGGAGTTTCATCATTCATCATTAATAGTGTTTACTCCCTATTAATCACTAGCTTGTTGGATTAGATCGCTATAATGGTAGCGACTGATAAGAATATAGCATTTGCTCAATTGTTGAATTTCCAGACCAACACGTCCTTAGTCAAACATTAGCATGGAGAGAATTTTCAGAGAGGCCCACGAGCATCTCTACAAGTCAGGCCATGTCTCTGCAGCTTTCCTGTTAATCTCCAGACATGGCTGCGGTGGCAACACTGCTCTCGCCATTTCTCGTTTTTACGTCGTTTCCAATTTTCTCTCAAAGAAAAAAAAATTAATACGCCAAGAGTTTATTGAATTCACTAGTTTAAATTGAGTTTGCTTTGGCTCTTGGGGAGAATATCTGGGAAGATGAACCAGAAGTGTAAATAAAGGTCGTGGTGCTGACTGAGCTAACAGGAAGACCTAGGCACTTTGATGATGTCCCTGTTCATTCCATGCAGTAGGCCAACCTACGAGACTTTATTAATGCGCAGTACACATATGTACTCAAGGACACCGAGACTTCTGCACAGATTTGCTAAAAGAACAAAAAAAGTTCAAATATGCAGATATTGTAGTTAAAAATTGTTGCATTCTGACAGAAAATATTCAGACGCAAAACTGTTTGGGTGATGCTCGGAGTCAGCTCAGCCTTCACCGTTTTTCTTAAAGCAAGAGAGCTTCTTTCTTTTTTTAATTTATTTTAAGCTGAGAAAAGGAGAAAGGTATTTTTGCCCTCATGTAACATTTGAGTAAACCATATCTGAATAAGTCTTGGTATGTGTTAGTAAGTGTGAGTGTGCTAGTGTGTACGGTCTGCCTTGATAAGGATGTTCTTCCCCTCCCTCTTCTTCACATTGTCCTTGCTGTGTAATGAACACAAAGTGAGAAATCGAGTGAGTCAGGGAG
>JAOUWY010000071.1:12001084-12014607 GCA_025728095.1 Prietella phreatophila | reverse complement strand
ATGCTTATAATCTTTTTTTTTTAAAGACTGATGTGTATTTTTATCCATATATATATATATATATATATATATATATAATCTTATCAAGAGATCACACATGCACACACTTATGTTTTCAGATTCCTATCTTGGATTAATGCACTTCTTGGTAAAGTTCAATTCAATCAATTTTATTTGAATAATGCTTTGTATAGTGGATATTGTCTCAAAGCAGTTTTACTGAAGCATATACACACGATATACAGATTTTAAATGTGTGAATTTATCTCAAATCAGCAAGCTGGTGGAGGATAAACTCCCTAAGATGTTAAGAGGAAGAAACCTTGAGAGGAACCAGACTCAGAAGGGAACCCGTCCTCATCTGGGTATCAGTGGATAGTGTAAAAGTAAAGTTAATTTAGTTAGTTAAGTTAGTCTGTTTGGCCTTAGAAGCAACCATAGTCCCAGCAATCTGGAATTAGATGGGAGCTCCATTATTGGAGTAGATGAGAGCTCCATCAAAAGATGCTGGGCTTCTGTGTGTTTTACTGAGTACAGTCTAAGTGTTTCTGCTGATAAAGTGCTTTATTTCGTTTACCTAAAGCTGTGAACTGTTGGAAGGACTTACTCATCTATAATGAGAGTGTATCTACTATTAGTTAGCATATTCAAGTTAGACATTACATCTTAAACATGCTCAAACTACAGTATTGTTGCTTCAGTACAGACTGGGCTTCCTGAATATGTGTCACCATTACACTTCTCCTCATATCTATGTAGCATGTGGCTATGTATTACCCTACTCATTCACTTTGTTACTGTTGCTGTTTTTATTTATTTATTTTATTTATTTATTTTCTTTACCTCTAACATATGCCTTTCTTCAACCTCATGGATCCAATAGACATCTTGCACAATGCCAAGGCTGTACTACCAGCAACCTCAACTACTCTACACTGACTCTCTCAGTGCCAAATAGTGGTGGCAGGTGGGCTTTGGAACTGCCAGCCTGCCATCCAAAAAGCGTCTTCATCTCAGCTTTAGCTTCCCTATGGCTCTTTCCACCTCCTGGCACTGACTGAGGCCTGGCGCACTCCAGACAATTCAGTGACCATGGCTGCTTCTTCCTCTGCACATATTTTCTGTCACACTCCATGAGAAACTGGCAAGGGTGGTAGCACAGGCTTGCTTCTATCCCAGAAATGGTGCTTCACACATATTGCACTGTCTTATGTCCTCATTTGTGAATCTCATGGTGCTTATTTCCTCTTGCATTACTTCTCTTATTGTTATTAGTATTTATCATCTGCCCCTAGGATACTTAGAAGAGCTGGTTATCCTTTTGAGTCTTCTTTTCTGACTGACTTCTCTGACCTTTTCTGCCCACTCCTGCTTTCTCTTTCTCTACTGACCTGACCTCTGACACACAAGGGAAGAAATGATCTTTATCTGATCTTCAGCTGACCCTCCCAACTCTAAATATTAACATAATGCTGCTCAACTTTTCTTTTACTCTGTCTGACAGTTAACGATTCCTCATATCCCTTCTCCTCTTGCTGAACCCACCACTCCATCTCTCCTCTAGGGCAGTGGTGGTGAACAGTTAAGTCTCCCAGTTACTTATCAGGTTGAAGGTTCCAGCCCCAGCACCACCTTGCTGCCATTGTTGGGCTCTTTGCTCCAGGCTTGTTGTATCAACACCTAATAAGCTGGGACACAAAAAGAATTTCACTGTAATGTATATGTGACAAATAAAGGTTTCTACTAGCACCCTACCATATCGTGACTCCTTTTCCCCTACCACTTGAATCAATCACCAATACAGTTCTCTTTTCCCTTTCTTCCACTTACCTTCTCTGCCCTGGCATTTTTCAGAGCAAGAAAAACTTCTTGTCCTGTTCCTTGGCTTTTGGGTATACTCTGCAGCAATTGCAGAGAATTAATGGCAGGCAAGAGAAAGTGGGGGAAGTCACTACTTGCTGCTCTTCTCCTCTCATACCTCTCGTTTCAATTAACGTTCACCTCTGATGTAACTACTGCCAAGAATTCCTTTTATAAGGAAAAACCATAACATATTTTTGTCTTCAATTCTGAACCTAAATTACACATACTGTAATATATGCTGATGACACTCAACTCATCCTCTGCTTTCTACCCCCAAACAGTCACGGTTCAGGTCTTATCTTAGAATGTCTGGTGGACTTCTCATCATGGATCACAGCTCATCACCTGAAATGAAATCCCAGCAACACTGAGCTGCAGTAAATCCCTTGAGGTGCATCCCCATGGTCTTGTGATCTCTCGGGAGAGCTCTCGGAAATCACACCTTCTGACAATGCACACAACCTTGGCGCAGTTCATACTGGAGGCTTAGGAGGATCTTACCATTTTTCTTCACAGAGGTCACTAAGGTGCTGGTTCAGTACATTTTCACCGCAAATATTAGACCATTGCAACTTGCTCCTGACATGTCTTCCATGTGTACCATCAGACCTCTGAAAAGGATCCAGAATTCAGCTGCACAACTTTCAATCTTCATGTTTTCAAAGTTCTCTCATACTGCCCGATTGCTGGGTTCTCACGGGATTTTAAACATGGATGCTTGTCTACAAACCCAAAAATGGGCCAGCCCTCACTTATCTGAAGGCACTTATCAAACCCCACACTGTACGATGCTCCGACTAGCACAACTCAACCAGACCAATCATCCCTAAAAATACAAGATAGTCTGTAAAGCTGAGTTATAGGCTCTCTTCAAGACTGAAGACTCACCTCTTTTCCAAGCACTTAACTCAGCAACAAATCCAGAAATAAATCCAGAAAGATAGAAGCAAATACCATGTACTCTGACCTAATTGTATTAGCATGAGGATAAAAAAAATCAGCTCTGTAGGTTATTTTGTATAAGGTCATCTGCTAATTGCTGTATTTACATAAACTTTATGTTTTAAATACTATCTGACAGATCTGGTTAGTCTGTAGGTTGCTTCACCGTGTAGTTTGTAGTTTCTTGTCATATGGAACAAATAGGCAATTCATTTGAAGTTGGTTTGGCATTTGCATAGCATGTCCACTTAATAATGCACATTTTGAAAATAGTTCACAGCCAGAGCAATGGCTGCATACCTTTTATATACAGTCTATGATCCAGAGCCACTTGAGACAGGAAAATGCATTAGAAAAGCTGTTCAAAACAGGATTTTATCTCTAATCAACATCTTACATTCTGTTTCTGATTTTCTGTTTATTGTGCTTGCTATTCAGAACAGACATGTCATGATTATAGACTTGAAATACTTGACTTGAAAAATAACAGCTGTGAATAAAGTTTGTCTGTCTTTCAACGAGTGAATGCATAACACTTATGCCTAGTGAGACCTTGTGCTATAACTCTCAATCTTAATGGTGGATTCATAATAGTAACACAGATTTACTGATAGATAATAGAATTTCTTTAGCCCTCTCAGGCAATCACATGACCAGCTACTACTGCCATAAGCTATTTACTGTAAGAATACAGTTTTTTTTTGTATCTGAACTGCATCTAAATATCATGTTTGCATATCATTTTCTTTTCTTTAAAAAAAAAAAAGATGTGAAATTTTATCCAAATAACAACACATACACTCTTAACTGTTGTCTCTTAATGAATGAAAGCTGGTGTTGACTTGCTGAATTTGTACGATCCTCTACGAGTGCACTTTTATCCTTACTGCTTTTCATCCCTACTACATTCACAAACCATTTCAGTATAGGCATGCATTTAGGCTGCATCGATTTCTTTTCAATGCACACAAACAGACCTCCTGGAAGAGACCTCCTGTTCTGATATGCCTTTTGAATACATGCTGAGATCTCGGCTTCAAACAACAACAGGGCCTCGGGAGATGAGTGCCACCGTTTCGAAGGGTTCAACACTGCTTCGACTCCTGCACCATGCACCGCCCGCATCCCCTGTCCTTCACAGAGCCACTGAAGTGTTTTTTTTTTTTGGAGTGAAGGGACAAATGAATAGGGGGATGATCAAAGGGAGAACACTAACTGAGATGGAATCTGCTCCCTGCCTACAAGGATTCTTGTGCCTCACTGAAGATATCGGGATAATTACAATTGTCAAGGTTGCGGCAATCAGTCAAGCTAATGTGCAATCACAGGTTGAGACCTGACATTAAAAGTGAAGTCAGGGATATTTTGTTGTCGTTAGCTCGTCCTGTAAATTCCACTGGCTTGATTTACCACTTTGCCTCGCCGCAGCTGATTGTAACACATTACAATAATTACATAACACATGTAGCAGTCAGAGGGTGCATTAGGCCATGTGATGGCTTGGAGTACTTTTTATCTGAAGTGTGGTCACCAACTCCTTTGCCTCCCTGTTGCTTTCTTTTCCAGCTCTGATCTTTTGCCAGCTTATTTAATATTTATCAAAAGTTGAAAATACTCAATGCGCTAGCTCCCAATTCCCAAATCCTCAAACTGCTTTTTTGTGTAGCTCTGAGAATGCTTTCTTTTTTTCTTTTTTTTTTCAAACGAACAGCGTCCTGATATTTCCTTGATGTTTTCTAAGCCTGCCGAGAGCTGATTGATGTCTGACTGGCTCTTGCAGAGTTTTACAGAGACAAATAATAAGCAAATCTGACAAGTAGATCCAGCAAAATGCCTGCTGGAGAAACAATATATCCCCCTGTTTTAATTGGATTATCACAGGCAATATTAATGTGTACACCAAATAAAATCAGCACTGATTTACTTATACTTGGTCTCGAATCTTATGTGAAGCTGAGTCAGCCAGCATGATGTTGAAAATCAATTCACTGACCAGCAATAAATCCACATAATGTACCTGTTTAAAACAGGTGGTGCTCTGAAACTCATACGACACCTTACTCTGCAGTGCTGCATAAATATACTGCAGCTGACAGATACTGTACCTGAGAACTGTCACTAAGCAGAGTGAAGCTGAGAATTTCAGCAGGATGAATGGGAAAAGTTTAAGTTCAAGGAAGACCCACGAGCCCTAGAGATAAGGAAAGGTGAGACGTCTCAAATATGCTGCAGGAAACACCATTCTAATGCTGTATCTCTCTCACACACCCACACATACAAATAAGCTGCATCTCCAACCACATACTAGAATATTTTTATGTAGTTCTGCATGAGACTTTTTTTGTAATACAAATAAGGTATATGCTAGTAGTGTTAATGTATACACCAATCCCTCCACGATTTCATGATTTTGCGATCGCAAAAATTAATGGAAAATCAAGCAAACTCTGCAATATTCGCAGGATTACGGCAGACTTTCCACAGATTTGGGACAAGACGCATCATATAACGTCCTCACATTTACATTTATTCATTTAGCGGATGCTTTAATCCAAAGCGACTTACAAATGAGAAAATACAAGCAAAGCGATATAACAATCGGAGAACAATACAAGTAGTGCTACCATACAAGATTTATAATTGAGTCCTAGAGAAGCAAAGTGTAGAAACTCGATGAGTAAGAACCAGATTAAAGTTTTGTTTTGTTTTTTTCTTTTTGTTTTTTTTATAATGTGGGGGTTGGCGTTTTAGGGGTTAGTTTTTTGAAGACAGTGACAGATTTTGTGGTCTGGATTGAGGTTGGAAGTTCACTCCACCACTGAGGGATGGTTAAGTGTGAAGGTTCTGGAAAGGGACCTTGAGCCACGATGAGTAATCACTACTAAGTGTCGGTCGTTAACCGATCACAGATTGTGTGATGGAACGTAAGCCTGAAGGAGAGTGTTGAAGTAGGCGGGTGCTGTTCCAGACAAGGTCTTGTACGTGAGCATCAAGGACTTGAATTTGATGCTGGCAGCTGCAGGAAGCCAGTGAAGGGAGAAGAAGAGGGGTGTGACATGCGTTCTTTTGGAAACACAAGTCACAACGCATCACAACGCACATTCAGCCAAAACCCTCTTCAATTCAAATCAGTACAGCTAAAAGGTTTCATTTACCAATGAACATCACTGCGAAAGACTGTGCAAAACAACTCCATGCAAGTGTAATTTCACCAATTCAACTAGTCATATGCAAAAAAGGCACAAAAAAACTCCTTGAAAAAAAAACGAAGCACAATCAAGCATTTTTGGCTGCAACAATCACAAAAAAAACTTCTACGAAATCCTACAGGGACTGCTACACTAATGGCACAAAACATGGTGTGAAAAATAGTGTGGCAATATCCAAACAAATCAACATTCATTTCTTTAAAGAACCAAGTTTGTCTCATAATGAAATACAACTACAGTTTGCCTAGAGATTTCCTATGTACAATTAGTGTCTTCTGTCACTTATAGAATTTATAAATATATATTTCAGGTTTAGTGCCACAAGCACAGAGACTTTTGGATACAGCCATCATTCCAAAATCCTCAAATGAGTTTATAAGAAAAATGATTTCAAGGATTCAAGGCCAGTTCAGAGGTTCGAAAGCATAAATGAGAAAAAGGCATCTAAAGAATGACATATAGTCATAAAGTTTTGAATTCAGTAACCTCAACTGTCATTCTTATTTGTTATGGATCAAATAATTCAAACTGTATTTAGTTATTTCTTGAAGTATCCTATTTATCATGTGGGTGTAGCATAAATAATCTGCATCCACAAAACCAGGTTGTAATAGATGGGACAAGGCATTTAAGGCTGGAAAGCAAAATATTGTCATGGCATTTCATTTGTGCTAAGAGGGAACACAAGTGCAATTTAGGACTGAAGAGGGTTTGCAAAATCCTGCTGAATGATTTCAAACGCAAAACGCCATGATGTGTCACTCTATCGATATCCGAGCAGATGCTTTCATTTCTGACCAAGAAAATAGCAACTGAGTGCAAATGGAAAATATCTGGCCTACACCCAGCGGAATTAGCAACACACTGGCATTATATTAGCAAACAATGCTTGTACTAGAATGCAAGTAGACTCCTTGTTGTGTTGTATTTGAGGAAAATCGTGTTAAAATGCATTTCATGAATAATACTACAATAGTGCTGCTCAGTTCCAGACTAGATAATGGTATCTATGATGGTTCTGTTATTCTGTACAAGCCCCGCCCCTTATGCTCCATTCTAGGATGCATGATTGGAAAGGTTAGTGCGAAAAGTCTCGATTATTCAGGGTTTTATATATATATATATATATATATTTTTTTTTTTACTGAACTGTACGATTTTGTATTTCTCAGTTATGTATACTCAAATCTGTCTAAAATAATACAAATATAAGGATGTCATTTGATATGCTCTTTGATACAACATTTGATGCAACACTCACTCATGCCTTTTTCTGTCTTCTTGCTTCTGTCAGACACACATTCAGGCTCTCGTCTCTTTTTTCCCCCTCTCTATTCAAGTGTTCTTTTCTATCACTTCTCAATTTTCCTCACACATGTATTTGGCCCGGAGCTGCAGCCTCTCTCCAAGGCTATTAGAGCCTGTGGATAAAGAGAGGCCGAAAGAAATGGACCTATAGTCCAGGGATCAAACACTGCTGATGTCCCAGTCAGCCATCAGGACAATGCCGTTTAGACCCAATTTTAGGCTGAGGGGGAAATTACAGGTTGTGGCAAGGTAAATTACATGTTTGACTACATTACTTAATTGGGATAACAGCGCATGGTGACTATATTTAGTGCTACAGTCTCAACCTGAACTGTCATCTTTCACTAGCACAGAACACGCTCATTACTCTTATTTACTTCATTTGCCTTTAATTGCGTTTTGCTTCCCTGGATGAAGTACAAATAGCCCTCAATATTTCATGGCAGCCTGGGAGCCGGTAGTGAGGACTATGAATCTTTCAGCAGAGGTGCATACCATGTCTGCTGCATGGTGAATTATTCAAGGCTGCTGATGAACTGTGAAGAGAGTAAGAGAGAGGTAGAGAAGGAGAGCACCACAGAGAGCAATAGTGCGAGGGACTTATATTTAAAAGATAGAGTGAGAGAGAGATAATGATGGGATCTAGAGGGAAAAAAAATCATAAATGGAAGAACACATCGTGCAAAAGGGTATCACTTTGGTGCATTACTGCTTTACATGTTCCATCACGTTCTCTCTATACTTTTACTGCATACAGTCAGTCTGTTCCATGATTCCTTCTCCATCATTTGCAATCATTAATTACTCAGTTAATTACCTGCTTTTATACCAGTTGATCAGAGGTTAATCGTTCACAGGCAGTAACTAAGCCAACATAAAAAAAGGCAGAGAAAGTGTATGTATGAGAGAGACAGAGAGAGAGAGAGAGAGAGAGAGAGAGCGAGAGAGAGAGAGAGAGAGAGAATCTAGATTTTTTTCGATCAAGGCTGTTGTTGAAGGCCTCTACTGCCTCATTGGGCCTCATTTATCAAGCTGGATGCGAATGAATTTATTCATAAATCATTCACAGGAGCATTTACACAGCAAATGTGGTATTCCTGAAAATCCAGCAAGTTTTTCTTTTTTAGTTACTATAATTGTATAAACAATGTCGAGTTTAAAGGCGTCATATGATGCATTTTAATGCTTTCCTTTTACTTTAGTGTGTAATGTATCTGTTTGCGCATGTGTATGATCTGCAAAGTTACAAAGCTCATAGTCTCCCAAAAAGGGATTTATTATGTCTAACAGAGCGCACTGCTCCAGACCCGCCTAAACCACCTCGATCGTAGTCCAGATTTTACTTCCGCAAACGTCTATGTCACTATTTGAAATATCCGCATTTTTTTCTTTTTACAAATTAAACCGTAATAACGTCATATCTGACAGGTAAGAGAGTTACAAAATTAAAACTTACCACTGTGAAACGTGCTTGCAAAGTTGGTTCCGATAGATCTGCTCGATCATCCGCGTTTTCAGAATCTGGCTCGGGATCGAACCGTTACGGTACCACCGACAGCATTATTAACTAATAATTGCTCAAGAAGCCTTCGAAGCTGAAGCTCACGATTACGGTAAGGGGCGTTACATTTCTGAAATCAATCAGAGTGTTTCAGACAGACTGGGAATAGAGGTACTGCAATAATGTACATTATGTGTTTTTTGAACATTAAAGCATGTTAACCTATTCTGCTACACACAATAAACAACATAATGAACTTTTAAAATCATCATATGACCCCTTTAAATCACTTAAAAGAAAGACATTTAAGACAAATAGTTAAATTAAGCATAACTAGCTTTTCAGTTAGGACAAAATAATTGGCACCATTTAAAAGAAGGAAGAGTTAGTGTCTGTCTATATCTACAGTATGTTTCCATCGACCAGATGCAAATTAAATCTCCAAAACGTGCATTAAAAAAACATATGCACTCAATTGAGGTGGATAATTTTTTTATTCGATAAGGGCACATGCTCATAAACTATGCTGGAAAGACATTTAACTAATAAATTCCTCAATGCGTATAAAAAAAATGAAAAATCATGTGACTTTGCCTGAACAAATCATATGATTGGATAAATGACCCCGAAAATAAAAACGTCAGTTTCCTTCGAAGTAAAGATTTTGTTGTCTTGAACACAGAAGATGGAAACAATGCTTTATTTGCAAATGTTTTAAGCGATATTACAATTTCTTAATTTTTCCAATTTTTCCATCAACTTGGATGGAAACGTAGCTTATGGCAGCTGATGCTGCACCGCATTAATGAGAGATTTAGTTCACATTGCATTTAGGAGGCAATCTTTCTCTGTTTTGTATTCATTTACAGATCTGTAAGCTTTTCGTTTATGGCCTTTCTTTGTGTGTCACTAAATTTAAACCAGCTGTGCTTCGACATTTACTGCTCATTTACTTGGGTCTGGGCTATGGAAATGCACACAGCTTTATTAGAAGACAAATGAGGACAAATACAGTATGTCTATTCACCTGCTCCAAACACAGATGCATTCTACACCACACCACTACCTTGCTAACAAACTTACACCATGTTCTCTCATTCTATGGTGGGAAAAAAATAATCCTTGCACGTTCCTCTTTTCCAGTCTCCTCCACTACCTTGCTTTTTCTCTGTATATCTTTCAAACTTGAGCTGTTGAGCTCGCCTGTGACATTTCAAAGGCTTCTTGTCCTCATGTATACTTTTTGCGGACTTTCCACTCAAATCTATGTGCCGCTCTCATCCACGTCCTCTCCTGAAGGAAATACAGTCAGAAATGAGGAACAAACCACAGACGTGTAGAAGCGTTCAGAAAAAAAAAATCCGCTTAACGTTACGCTTAGATCAGTTCTCCATATAACACATCCGCAAAGCATTAATAATTGATTGGCTGACACTCTGCAGCTCTCTCTGCAGCTGGGAATCACAGGGCTGTACAGACAGCTCACACAAGCACAACACTAATATTTGGCTAACACTTACGCTTACACTGCATTCATGCACAGTATCAAACTATCTCTATCATGTATACTCAAAACCATGACTTTGGCATGTAAATAGTTGGGAAATTTTATCATACTCTATTTCCAGGATGCAAATCAAAACCTGAAGGTTTTATTTATTTATTTATTTATTTTTGGACAACCCCCTGGAACGGACTAGCAGCATGCACTGCAGATCGATAAGAGAAAGGAAATATCCTATCCGTGCATATGGAAGTCCTGGGAAGGCAAACACACAACATACAATACTTGATGTTCAAAGTCGTAAGAGCACAGTTGCTAGTACATGTACAGGTATGTGTATAATTATAAATAAATGAGCAAAATAAAATGCGTTGTCTATGTGTGCATTCTATGTAAATATTTAAAATACAAGGTAAACTCAAAGCAAATAGATTAATTTGCCACCTGGATTGTGATTTTCTGAATCTGGATGTCCTGGCATGCAGAAATTAAGATAAAAGAATAAGCAAGTATTACACATTTGCAGATGTTCCGCCAGTTGAAGGCAAAATTATACTGTATATAGGTTTTATTAATGAGAAGACAGATCAAGATTATACCTCCTACACTTCCAGAAACGATTACTTAATATTTCTGTAGCAAACTTGGTTTCACATACGATATTTGCTGCACTTTTACACTTATACCAACAATATTCAAATGCTGACTATTTTAGAGATAGTCAGCAAATTGCTTCAGATAGTAGTAACTCTGTGCCACATCATGGCACATCACACCTTGCCATCACTGATTCTTTTCTGACAACAGCACATCATCGTGTTTTATTCCTCATTTAATTTCCCTTTTTGGAGATGTGGCTGAGCATTAGAGTGAGGATCGCTGCTTGCCTCCCAGTTGTATTGGATGATGATTCAGGGGATTGCAATTCGATTATTAAAAAAGATTCACAATGCATTTTAAGTCGTATTTTCTATACATAGTTTATTTTTCTCCTGATTAATAAAAACAAGCAGGCGATTTAACTCCCATTTTATCTGTGGCAACGGACATCCACGATTCGCTTTATGTTTATGATGCAACACAGCTTCCGAAAATGCCTGAAAAAAAAAAAATTATAATAATAATAAAAAGTTTTGAGAATTGTATTTTTAATAATAAATTCTGAGGCTTCTTGTATCAATGCAGAAAGCATCACAATGCATCGAACAAAAGATTATTCCCCCAACCCCTACCGAGCCTGGATTATTTGCTAATATAATAAAACTATAATCAGCCCATCACATTCCTGGGCTTCACATTCGCAGGTTTGATCATTTGTGAATTTGCCATCAATAATTAATAATTATGCAAAGTTTACTTAGTATAAAATGAATAAAATATATGTATTATTAATCTATTTATCATTTACTACTATAGATATATACACAAATTTACTATAAAACGGTACATTTTGTAAAATATCTCACTAAAGAACTGTGTGCTGCACACTCAGTACTCACCAGCCTCACTCACCTGTTTTGTCTCTCAATGTGCAGTGTATCTTGCATTTCTATCAACTTTTTGCAGCTTTAAAGTGCAATAAAATATTGAGCAAAAGAAAGTGAAGACTTTACAAGAAAAGGTCAAATTATTACATATGCTTCGTACAGCAAAGCTGCTGCACTTGTCTGCCTTTTCAGAATCTGTTGTAGTACAGTACATTGTTTTACGTTATTTGTTAAGTATGGGGCCTAGAGATATTCATGGTTTTTGCTGCACCCCTAACCCCCACGAATGTGGAAAAAACATGAATACCTCTAGGCCCCATACTTATCACATAAAGTAAAACAATGCATGTACTACTATTCCTACTGTATATAGGGTAAATTCTCCCAATTGTAATATGTCTTATATTTGAAATTTTAGCTGCTAATGAGCTATAAAACTGAAAAAAGCAGGGTGAATGCTCGAAATTGTGTTATTAATACAACCCGATTTCAAAAAAGTTGTGATGCTGTGTCAAATGTAAATAAATAAACAGAATGCAATGATTTGCTAATCTCATAAACACATATGGTATTCACAATAGAACATAGAAAAGATATCGAAAGTTTAAACTGAGAAAATGTATGGTTTTAAGGGAAAAATAAGGCAATATTGAATTTGATGGCATCAACATGTCTCAAAAAAGTTGGGATGGGGAAACAAAAGGCTGGGAGAGTAAGTGTTACTAAAAAGAACCAGCTGGATGAAAATTTTGAAACTAATTAGGTTAATTGCCAACAGTTCAGTAACAAGATTGAGTATAGAGTACACAGTGTCCCAACTTTTTTGGAATTGGGGTTGTAATTCTAAATGAAATTAATATGAAAGTAATCTCACATATATAATTTTAGGTCAGGTGTGATGTGACTTTTCAGCACGTACACTGTATATATACACAGGATGTCACTAATGACACCCATTTATCAATATCTGAAGCCAGGCAGTTTTCTTATTTGTGAACATGACTAATTAGGATATCCAACTTATTCAATTTATCACAAAATCCTGCTTAGAACCTCCAGCAAAACACACAAAAAATGATACACCCAGTATCTCACAAAACCTCTCACATTTTTGTAAATATTTGATTATCTTTTCATGTGACAACACTGAAGAAATGACACTTTGCTACAATGAAAAGTAGTGAGTGTACAACTTGTGTAACAGTGTAAATTTGCTGTCCGCTCAAAATAACTCAACATACAGTCATTAATAACTGAACCACTGGCAACAAAGGTGAGTACACCACTAAGTTAAAATGTCCAAATTGGGACCAAAATGTCAATAATTTGTGTGGCCACCATTATTTTCCAGCACTGCCTTAACCCTCTTGGGTATGCAGTTCACCAGATCTTCACAGGTTGCCACTGGAGTCCTCCTCCACTCCTCCATGACGACATCACGGAGCTGGTGGATGTTAGTGACCTCCACATTCTGTTTGAGGATGCCCCACAGATGCTCAACAGGGTTTAGTCCATCACCTTCACCCTCAGCTTTTTTATCAAGTCAGTGTTCGTCTTGGAGATGTGTTTGGGGTTGCTGGAATACTGCATACTGATCATGCTCTACTTCAGTATGTCACAGAACATGTTGCTTTCATGGTTCCCTCAATGAACTGTAGCTCCACAGTGCCGGCAGCACTCATGCAGCCCCAGACCATGACACTCCCACC
>JAOUWY010000071.1:11880989-11899150 GCA_025728095.1 Prietella phreatophila | reverse complement strand
AAGAAGTCTTTCCACACAATTATTGGACAGATCACACAACACCGACAGTGGGTATGGTCACCCCATGGGCGTGTGTGTTATAGACATATTATATTTGTTGCCAGTCTCAATGCAAATAGCTAAATGCTAAATATAACAAATACGTACTTGATATGTACCATTATATTGTAGTCAACTCATTTAGTCATGTTCTTATTCTATTACAACTTTAAGCAAGTCTACAGGGAGTTTGGCACCATCACGTAGGACATCAATAGAGTAGCTCCTTAGCAGCTAGTTTAAATAACATTATTAGCTATGCTAATGAACAAATGGCACTTGTTGATCTCACCTCAGGTCTTTTACAATCATTTAACCATCATGGGAAATAAAAAAGTCGCTGTTGAAAACTTGCAAAACTTTCGTTATTTTTGACCTCTATGGAGCAGGGGTACACTTTACTGGAGCCTGGGGTAAAAGACGTTATGTAGGTTCCACTTCTGTCAGCCAAGAACATGAATTTGAGGCTATCATGGGCATAGACTCACACAAATAGTTGAACATGAGAACAAAAACAAAAACAAAAAATCACCTGGTCTTTTTCAATGGTCCAGTTTGGGCGAGTCTGTGCCCATGATTGTCTTGTTCTCAGAATCCTGTTCATGTCTGAGAGGAGTGTAACCTTATGTAGTCTTCTGCTGTTGTAGCCCATCCAACTCAAGGTGTGATGTGTTGAGAATGCTGAGATAAATTTCTGCTCATTACAGTTGTAAAGTGTGATTATTTGAGTTACTCTAGACATCCTGCCAGCTCAAATCTTTCCAGTCATTCTCCTCTGATCTCTCTCTCATCAGCAAGGTGTTTCAGCCAGCAGACCCTCTGCACACAGGGTGTTTTTTGTTGTGTGTGGAAAATCCCAGGAGATTTCTGAAGATATTTCTGCAGTTTCTGAAATACTCAAACCAGCCCATCTGGCACCAGCAACCATGCCATGACCACACACATGTTACAAACTTTGTGGTTTTCATTATTTCTCTGTATCTTATAAATATTTTCTTACAGTTAAAAATACTGTAAAGTGGTCCAAAACCACGAGACAGAGAAAACAGAGGAAAAAAAACGAGGGTCAATGGAAAGCAGGGCTAGGAACAAGGCTTAGTAATGAAACAACCGACAAGACATCATCAATCAAAGAAATAAAGCAACAATCTATAGTTGAAGAAACAAAGACACAAAAGGGTATAAGTACAGAAACTATTTAAGAACTAACACAAAGTAGCTCACAGACAGGTAACAAGAAAACGATGAAATGGGGTAGAGACAGGACAAAAACAGAAACAAAAACTTGAGCACACTGTTGCCATGGGAACCATGATGCAAAGGGGGAATATATGACAGATTTAGATTAAATCATTTACTAATTAGGCTTAATTGATGCAGCAGTGCATGGTTTACATGTCCAACATGGCATGTCTAATAAAACATCTTCTGTAAAATTGGTTAGATATAAAGAGAGTTAAAGTCAATTTCATCAGCACAGGTCTACATTTCTCTATAGACTCACACTCCCTTACAGTCCAATCCTGGCCCTTTCCAATATGGCTGATGTGCTGGTGTACTGCAATAGCTAACAAGACTGGCTAATCCACCACTTACAGTTTTAATATATCCATCCCTATAGGGATTGCCCTGCTTCAGGACAGTGGTGGTTCACTGGTTAAGGAGCTGGGGTGCTGCTTAGAAGGTTGGTGGTTGAAGCCTCAGCACCACCAGTGTGGCCCTTAACTCTGTTCTCCAGGGGTTTCATATCATGACTGACCCTGCGAAGAAAATAATTTCACTGTGCTGTAATGTATATGTGACAAATAAAGGCGTCTTCTTCTTCAATTAATGCTATTCTAAAAACCTTTTTTAGTATGCAGTCCGATCCATTTGGAGGAAGTCATCTTTATTTTGGCTGCTAATTTACAGGATTTTGCATTCTCATTAAAGGGATTGAAGGTTAATCGGTGAGAGAGATCCAGAGGGACGTGGACTTAAGATCCAGTAAGTCTTGCCCAGTAGCCATATTGCTAGCAATTCCAATCCATCTCTCTCTCTCTCTCTCTTGCTCTCTCTCTCTCTCTCTCTCTCCAATTATCTCAGATTTTGCTGGCACTCTGTACTGATCACATTTACTCAATTATTATTCAATGTTTAAGAATTAAATATTTCATTTACTGCACTGTAAACAACTTCTATACAGAATAACACTATATAATAAAAATAACTACTAACTAAGTGGTTATGCATTATCAGCCCTGTGTTGGTCTAAACATGTTCATTTTTGTCTTCTCAGCAGCTACAATAGTACCTGATTTGATTTGGAAATGTTTAAGCTATCAGAATTCATTAGCGATGTCCTGTATGTGCTCCACTGAAGACCCATCCATGTTAATGACTGACAGCAGCAGTTGAAACAATTCTGCCCTTTCCATTAGTCCACAAATTTGATAACAGTCCTACCGTGTATTTATTTTTGGTAGAGATCAGATGAAGGTTGGTTGTTAATTGGCAGCTCAAGCTGGAGACGCTAACAGATAAATCTCGAAAGGAGAATGTGTCTGAGGCCAGGGTGTCCTCTCCGCTCCCCATCCTCTCTGTGTCCTTGCATTCTGGCTTTATTCTTGGCTCTATTATCTCCATGACCATATGGTGCTTGCTGGAATTCAGAGATGAGAGTGTGAGCCACCGTGTGCAAACCCAGCACCGGTGACGGATTCCTGGTCACGGGTTTTCAGCAGATGCTAAAGCTCAATGACTCGCACACATTTAAGTGTTTTGTCAGATCAGAGGAGCATGAAATTGGTTCAACTGGGACAAAGTGGGAGTTAATTGGATGTGGCTAAAACAATATATGTCTTCTACCTATTAATGCCTTTTACTAAAAGGTCTTTTAGCCTTTTCTTGGATCTAATGGCCTGGAAATCTAATTTAATGTTTAAAGTATGAAGCATTATTGTTTTGTTATATGATCCATGGCATGTGCTGCAAGTTGTCTTTAACGTTATTCCCTTTACCATATAGACTCACAAAGCTTTCTTCAGTTTCCTGTAGCATTTTCTTTTTACTTCCCTGTGACATCAGAAGTGTCCTTCGGTATGATTTTGAGTGCTCATCTCTCACTCACTCTATCTCTGTCTCTCTGCTCTTCTTTTATAGAAGAGGCATACGGTCACCATGGCAACAGACCAAAGAAGCAGGTGAGGATTATTATTATTTTTTTTATTATTATCGAGAGATTGGTCCCAATGAAATCAGGAAATCTGAAAAAAAGAAAGAAAAAAATTCTCTCACACCCAAGTGACACTGATCATGTACTTGCAGCCTTAAACAAAACACACACACCCAACACACACACACACACACACACACACAACAAATAAATACTCCAGCAGTATGTTTTAATTTATGTCATGGTGCTTTTAAATCTGATTATTGATGCATTTTCTCCAACAGCTCCTCTGATGGTATTGTTGGCTACAAGGCAAATCACAGGTTTAATATGCTATTTTCCCCTTTTTGTCACATAGTTTCTATAATTGTTTCATGGACATATCACCTAGGTACAAGGCTAGTAATAAAAAGAAAAAAAAGTTGTTATTTCAGAGGTTTTGGAAGGAGTCTCCAATGTCAGTACTTTGTATCAATCTGTCAGATTTCTGTCATGGGAAAGTCTTCAGGACAGAGGACTTTCTAGAGTCTCAGGAATATGGAAAGTTAAGTTCAAGAAAGATAAAAAAGAGAGTTTTTGTTGTTTATAGAGTGCTTAATGTTGTTATTCGGTATATATGTAGAGATCATCTTTGAAACAGTGCCTATTAATAAAGTTGATAAACAAAACCACAAGGAAAAAATAGCTTTTTCAATCATTTATTCAACAGAAATATCAATGGATGTGATACTGTTTTGTAAAAACACCTTTGGCCTTAGAAGCTAGTATTTATTTTCAGTGGGATTATATTTCATTAGGATTCAAACCTGGGTTTTGACTAGACCATTCTATAACCCTCTATTTGTTCCTTTTGAGTCATTCCTTGGTGGATTTGATAGTGTACTTAGTATCATTATCCTGTTGAAAGGTCCACTTTCGGTTCAATTTCAACTTTTGGACAGATCGCCTTGTCATGTAATATCGAAGGGCTAGAGACTATGATTCCCATCAGCCACTGCACCTAGTCACGTCTTATTTTACCTGTTCCATGTTTTGGCTCATTAGCATGGTGTATATGTAGTCACATTAGGCACTGTACTGGTTGTCTTGCTTTGATTGGTCTTTCTATCCATATCATGTTATACTCACCCTTGGTTCATGTAAGTCTTGTTTTGTGTTTTGTTTGGTACATTATTAAACGTTTCACTTCAGTTCTGCATTTGCATCTGTCTCCAACTCTCCATTGTGACAGGCCTCACGTTATCTTCAAGCACTCTTTGATATGATGCAGAATTAATAGTTGAATGAATGAATGTAAGCTGTCCAGTTTCTGAGGCAGCGAAGCAACCCCAAACCATAACATTTCCACCTTCATGCTTCACACTTATTATGAGGTGCTTCTCCTGAAAAGCTGCCTTTGGCTAGTGCCAAACATGCCTGCTGTTACTGTGGCAAAACAACTCTATCTTTGATTCATCTGTCCAGAGCACATTATACCAAAAGGCGTGGTCTTTGCCTATATGCTCAATGGCATATAGCTCAATGGCAAACTGTAGTCTTGCAAAGGATTTTTTTTTTCCTGGCACGCCTCCCATACAGGTCAGATTTGTGCAATCTCTCTCTGATTGTAGAAGCATGCACTTTGACACCAACAGTTACAAGACTTACTAGCAGATCCTGTGATGAAATCTTGGGGTTCTTGGAGACTTGCATCAGACGGTCTGCTCTTGGGCTGAATTTGCTGGGACGGCCAGACCTGGACAAAAGGATTCCACAACCTTCTGAAGGCCTTACAGATCTTAGCATGATCACACCACACACCTCAATAACAAAGGGAACACCAGACACTAGATGACAGAGGGGTATAAATAAGAAGGTTCCACCTGCACTCCCTAAGCAGGTTCAAATCCCTGGCACCCAATCTTTTACACCTAATTCTAATTTTCTGGATTTGAAGGTGTGATAAATGTCAGGGTGTACTTACTTTTTCCCTGTGAGTGATCTGTTTTTTTCTTCATTTAAATTTAGAAAATTACTACAAAATACCAATTGTATGTGTCATTTTATAGAGTGTGTCACATTTTATTAATAGGCACTGTTTCAAAGAGGATCAAATGTTTGCTTGTCTAAAATGTATTTAACAAAATCTCCATGGGGTATATTTATTTTTTTTCACATGACAGTAGATATTGCTAAATTGATGTGGTACAAAAAGCTAATCAACTTCCAGTTGGAAACAGTAACACACGCCATATTTGATTATTTTCCTCCAACAGCATGCCTCATTGTGCTTCACTGTGTACTTGTTACAAAGCTAACTGACAGTATACTTTCTTCAAAACAACTAGGAACTCTATGGAACTAGGAACTTCACATAACATCACAGCATACTGGCATGATCATTTCTATTTCAAGTTGAGTCAAGGCAATGTGCACAGTTTGGATTCTATGTGGCTCATTTTTTCCCCTGCTTTTATTAAAATTCAGGTAGCAGAGAAAGCAATGGGCTCAGAAATGTGAAGCAAGCAAACGATCAGACAATCAACCAACACAGGTTATGAACAAAACACTACTAAATACATAGAAATAACAGAGGCTTGGACTCATCAAAGACACAATCCTGGATATTTAAAATAAAAAAAAAGTAGTTAATGGTAATCAGGTGATTCTGAGCTTGACTAGAGGTCATGTGATGAGGTCATGTGCTGAAGATCATGTGAGCTGTAGGCTACAACTTCCCGTGTTACAGCCCAGACACAACAACACCTCTGTTAATTTCCCTCGTATTGTTATTTACAAACGTTTTCTCATGGAGGAGCCCCAGGTGATATGCTGTGTTTATTTCCCAGCATGTTGCTGTATGATTTGGACATGCCAGAACATGTCATCCTGGTTAATGACACATAAGTGAGTAGAATGACAGTGTGCATCCAGGAGACGACAAGGGGAACGTCAACAGCGTCTATTGACCTCCTGATGTTAATTAGCTCCAATTATTCTGTGATGATGATTCACACAGGGATGCCATCTAACACACTGTAGTTTAAGCATGGAACATACTGCACAGACTTAATGCTGTAATATTTAAACTGACCAAAAATACATTTTTAATGTGTGTGTGTGTGTGTGTGTGCACAGTTCAGCTTTCATTCCTGGCAATGGGACACTACAGTAAATTTAATATGTGGATTAGTTCCAATATTAATTTGTTCACTCTGCCTAGGTCAATGCTAAACATAATATTGCATACGTTTAGAAAAGATTTACATTTGTAATGGAGGCGTGGATTTAGACTAGACAAAGAGCCTCTGTAAGCAGGTCTGTGCTGGAACATTAGATGCTTGTGCCCACAGGCCGAGTAGTCACAGTAAAACTGGTACTTATCCTGAGAACACTGGGGGCGAGGTGGGAATACACCAGAGATGGGACACCAATCCACATGACACTGTGTTCACATGCATTCACACCCACGAAGCAATTTAGCATAGCCAATCCACCTACATATTTTTGGAGATGGGAAACCAGAGAAACTGGAGGATAAAACCCCGGTGGACACAAGGAGAACACATGAAACGGATCAGGGACCCTGGAGCTGTCACATATCATGAAATTCTGGACTCCAGTTCCCATCAGCCACTGCACTGCACTACCTGTCACATGACCACCTGATTCATGGTTTTTTAATGAGCACTCATGTGTATATATAGTAATTGTCTGCACTGTTTTCTTGTCTTTCGTTGTCTTAGACTTCTGTCTTCCATGTCACAGTGTTTTGTTTCATGCCACGGTGTTATGCCAAGTTGTCTTCGTGTCTTTGTTTTGTTTTACCTTTGTTTAATAAATGTTGACTGACCACTACACCACTTGCTATACAAAACCTATCCCCTGACCTTGGGTTGTGTTCATTTTCATACACATTATCTGTTCCTAAAGTGTTTTTTTTTTTAGAATAAATAGATTTTCTCCCCTAACAACACATTCATTACATGCAAGCAAACAAGGTGAGTTATTTTGTTCATATGAAATGCATAATACTCTGTAGACCCTATTATGGATCATAATAAACCAGGTCTGAATGCCTTCATCTTCATTTATTTGCCTCAAGTACCCCCTGAGATTTTAAGCATGCTAACATTAAGAGAAACTTTGCCTGTCAAAGAATTTTGCTTTACTCATTTACAGCTTTTGTTGCTATGTTGTCAAGGCAACCTTGCCTTGAGATATTTGTCTTTTATGACCAGGTTTTCATGTTTTGTTTCCAAAAGTCTTTTAGAAAACTGCCTACCTACTTTCATTTCAGAAAGATTCTCCAAAAACACATCACACACTTGGGAAGAGTTTTGGCCTTGTCACTGTCCATCAATGTAAATTTCTATTTCTCTCGCTGTACTTACAGAACTGTTTAGGAGATTTAGTTGTCTGACTTGCTCTTGGATGTCTGTTTGTCCATTTTAAATTTTTTTAAGGAGTTCTAAAGGTGATGTTTATAGATATTTATAGAATGAAGATTGAATACTCGCACTTTAAGTATGTTAGTGCTGTTAACTCTCACATCGCATGAACTACTGTATTATCTCATCATGATATCACCCGTGAGTAATTCAATCCACTGCAGTCAATTTTTACTTTACAATGTTACAATAACTGTTAGAATATTTTACAGTATTTTTTTTTATTAAAATTTAACTGAATATGACATTGCATTATAGTCTCTATAGCCCTGCCATGTCACCATGGGACAATGAGCTCACAAACCCCCAGTTGGGAAACTGGGAAACCAGTTTTAAATAAATCATCTGAGGTTAATTTGTCCTTATTCACAGCACACACCTTACACCTTTTAATCCACATAGGCTTTATTTAATATACCATATGGTAATGATTATAGAATAGTAGTGGAAAGAAATATCTACATGATCTACAAGATTTGGTCCAATACATTGTATTACAAATGTTTAGTAAGCTACACATGACAAGTAATTCTTATTTTGTATTAATTTTTTTCTTGGTATTTGGGTTAGTTCAGTTAGATGAATGATCAATTATCCATTCATCCATCCATTTTCTGTACTGCTTATCCTTTACAGGGTTGCTGTAAGCCTGGATCCTATCCCAGGGGCACAAGGCGGCGACACCCTGGACGGGATCCCAGCACAATCGCGCACACACTCATTCATACACGATGCACAATTTAGAGATGCCAGTCAGCCAAAACGCACATCTTTGGACAGGGCAGGAAACTAGACTACCTAGCGGAAATCCCTGAAGCATAGGGAGAACATACAGTACAAGCTCCACGCACACATGGCAGAGGTGGGATTCAATCCCCCAACCCTGGAGGTGTGAGGCAAACGTGCAATTTAGCATAGAACCCCTCCTAGTTCTATTCTATTCTGTTCTATTATTACAAGGTACAAATATATCACTACAAGGCATTGAGATTAGTTTTATTTCCAATAGATTGGATTTGTAATACAATCTATTATTTTGAATGACAGTTTTGCATTTTGGAACATTTTTTTTTCTCTCTCTTAGAGCATGTTTTTTTTTTCTCACGTTGTAATACTTTTTTTTTGCAAATTGGCATTTTGGAATAAACGTCTTGCTACTGACCTATATAAAACCACTGCAATGTCAAGATTCATAGTTACAACCTTATTTGCCTTTGCTCCTTTCCACCACTCAAATTAATGTGCCAAGCGACAATGCGTTCTCTTGACTCATAATTTGCCAATTAAGACTGATAATGACTAAAGTATTTTGTTAGAGAAACAGGACAAAACTGCTTGTCTCTGCCAACCTGGACATATGGATCTCTAAAATATCCCACTGTGTCACCAGATACCTGATGCATCCACTAGCAATCCAGCTGTTCTGTTTAGTCAGCGAGATGCAGTGCATCTGGCTGTACGCATACAGAGATATTGAGATATGTGTGAGGATGCTAGGTAAGATGATCAGGGCTCAGGAAAAAAAAGAGAAAAGCTACTTTTTAATTGTAAGTAATTATTTCAAAATACTACACCATAAGTGGGCTGTTCAAATTAACCTATTGACATAAATACTGAGGGAAGTAAAAGATTCCAGAGACATTCCAGAGACATTCCAGATCCATCTCTCTCTCTCTCTCTCTCTCTCTCTCTCTCTCTCTCTCTCTCTCTCCCCCTCTCTCTCTCTCTCTCTCACACACACACACACACACTCACTCTCGTAGCACTTTATCACATTGTCTCAAAAACTCTTTAGGAGTCAACAGGGATTTGGAGCTTATTAAATGCATACTAGTCATTTTTTTTCAAAATTTGCCTTGTACACCACACACCATGGGCCTGCATTTCTTCTAGTAATCCATTTCAGCAGGATTGTCAAGCACATTCATCTGAAAATACATAGAAAATTCATAAAGAAAGCTTAAGTGTTCATTACTCAGAGTGATGAATGTTACATTATGGCATCTCACTCAATGTTTTCTGAAAGGATGGTGCAATATGCAACCCCAATTCCGAAAAAGGCGGAACAGTATGGAAAATGCACAAAGATACAAAAAACAAAAAGAGTTATTTGAAGGTTCAGTTCACCCTGTACTATACTGAAAACACAATATTAACACGCTACTTTTTGAATTGAAAGCATTTTTGAAAATATACACTCATGTCAAATCTGATGACTGCAACACACTCCAAAAAAGTTGGGACAGTCGACGATTTACCACTGTGTAACATCACCTTTCTTTTAATAACTCTTATTAAGCGTTTGGGTGCTGAGTGAAGACAACAGTTGGTTAAGTTTAGCAAGCGTAACTTTCTCCAATTCATCCATTATGCATTTATTCAACTGCACAACTGTATTTGGCCTTTGTTGCCTTATTTTGCTCTTCATAATGCACCACACATTCTCTTTTTTACAGTTTCATTTTTACAGAACATTTCTGCTGAAAATGTATGCTGAACATTTCTGCTGAACATTTCTGCTGAACATTTCTACTGAACATTTCTGCTGAACATTTCTGCTGAACATTTCTACTGAGGGCGCATGGTGGCTTAGTGGTTAGCACGTTCGCCGCCTCACACCTCCAGAGTCCGGGGTTCGATTCCCGCCGGGGCCGTGTGTGTGGAGTTTGCATGTTTTCCCAGTGCTGTGGGGGTTTCCTCCAGGTACTCCAGTTTCCCAGTCCAAAGACATGCATGGTAGGCTGATTGGTGTGACTAAATTGTCCAAAGTGTATGAATGAGTGTGTGAGTGTGTATGTGATTGTACCCTGCAATGGACTGGCACCTTGTCCAGGGTGTACCCCGCCTTGTGCCTGATGCTTCCTGTGATAGGCTCCAGGTTCCCTGCGACCCAGAAGAAGGAATAAGCAGTAGAAGATAGATGGATGGACATTTCTGCTGAACATTTCTACTGAACATTACTACATTTCTACTGAACATTTCTGCCGAACATCTCTGCTGAACATCTACATGTCCGCTGAATATCTCCTTTTCTCTTCTGTCCTCCCCTCCCTTTCCCAAATATTCAATTGAGAAGAAAACAAAAAATCAAATTGAGCAACACAGCAGTAAACATTCACAGGTTTTTTTTCTTTTTATACTAACAAAGGAAAACAAAATTAAAAATATCGAAAATCCACAACCCGCCCCCCTGGCTAATCATGGCTACCCAATAACTATAGTTGGTTATAAAGATATTGTAAAATCCAACAACAGGCACAAATTTAGCAGTATTTAGCAGACTTCCAATGCAACAGTAGGGAATGTCTTGCTATAAGGCATGTGAAAGCGATGACATCCTTTTGTATCGAGCTCAAAGGAAGTGAAGCTTCAGGAATCCCAAATACAGCAATCAGTGGACACATTCTCAATCGGAGACAGGTCAGGACTGCTGGAGGGCCATGCTAGTAGCCACACTCTATGTTTAAGCAACCATGTGCTTGTAATCCAGGCAGAATGTGGTTTGGTGTTGTCCTACACTGGATGGCAGTGTATGCTGCTCCAAAATTTCTACAATGATGCTGATAACAGCTCAGATAGTTCTTTCCCTCTTTGACCCGGAGAACACAACGTTTTGTACAAAAACTATTTGAAATGACTCGTCAGATGACAAAATACGATTCTACTGTGCTACTGTCCATCTCAGATGAGACCGAGCCCAGAGAAGTCAGCGGCGCTTCTGGACAGTGTTGATGTATGGCTTCTGCATTGCACAATGAAGCCTTAACTTGCATCTGTGGATGCAGCAGTGAATGGTGTTTACTGAGATTTTCCAAAGTATTTCAAATCTCATGTCTGGATATCCATTACAGACTCATGACAGTTTTTAAGACAGTAATGTCTGAGGGATTGGAGATCACACGCATCCAGAAGTGGTTTTCGCCTTTCTCTTCATGCACCGAGATTTGACTGGGTTCCTTGAATCTTTAAATTATATTGTTCACTGTAGAATTTGAAATGCCCCAAATCTTGCATTAAAATATGGAAACTTTATTTGAATTTTGTTGTATTTTTTCCAGGAATTATTTTTTTATTGGAAGTTAGTGTGTGCTGAATCAGAGGACAGTGAAGTAAAGTTAATAATATGGAATAAAGATATTAAAGAAAGGTAGGTTCTCTGGGTATAACCCAATGACACTACCTATATTTTTCTGTTTAGTGCTCCAAATATTCATATCTGTATCTAGATCTGTATTCATATGTAAACTCAAAATGGATATGGCTTAAACCAGAAGGTAAAAAAAAAATAGCCCTCCACAGTGCACCTGGAAACAAGAACTCACTGCTAGAAATGGCAGCACTGTCAGCAAGGTGTGTGAATTCTGACTCACAATTCGTTCCCCTCGGCTACATTACTCCACTTCATGACTGGTTTCAACTAGACCTAGACTAAAAAAACAACTAAAATTTTTTTGTTCTGGCAAGTTTCTATTTCTCAAAATATAAACCAACTAGTAGCCTAATTTAAACCACTGCAACCCTGACCAGGCAGTTGCTAAAGATGCTGCAAATGCATTACATAGTGTTGTACATTCATATTAATCAGCATGGTCCTTCTTTGCCCTGCAAGCTTCATATCCAACTGCTTGCTCACACCCCATAATGTATAAACCTCCAGTTTTTATGTGCAAGTTTTATGTGGGATCCCAGTCCTGATACACACATCTAGTCTCAACCAGATTCCATATGAACCCTATAGTGTGCCTCCTATTCATATCTGTATTTGTATCTGTTAAATTTGCTTTCAGGTGCATCACAATATGTTATTGTTCACTACTCACATTTTAATACAAAGTGGAGTGATTCTGGTATTCATTAAAGACTAGATAGTGAAAAATGCATTATGTAGACTTGAAGTATTCAAAAAATATTGTAAATGTATGTTGCACCAATTTGTAATTGTAGGAAATGAGATTGTTGTTTGCCCTTGAATATTATATTATAAAGCCTGGCCTTTTCTTTTTGTTTCACTGCAACTATGTGTACATCAACTGCGTGGACTGATTCACAAAGTAGGAGGCATCCAGAGTGCAATGAAGCCCAGAAACATACAGGAGAACATCAGTCTAAAAGCCTCTGGCCTTTCCAGCATGCCAGCATGTCCTTCCCCTGACCTAGTTTCTTCAAAAGTAAGAGATGAAAGATAAACATAGATATCGTCTGCCGTGTGAAATGGCATGAAGATGACTACATGAGTGAATAAATACACAGTCAAATAAATATTCGAGTTAATTGGGCTTGTATTCTCTTTCAGTTGCTCAGTTCCCTCTGTTGCATCCAGGCTTACAAATGGCGATTTAATTAAAGCAAAGATTAACTGCACACAAGCTCAATGAAGGTGGCACCCATGTGTGAACTGTTTGTGTGTGTATATGCGTGTGTGTGTGTGTGTGTGTGTGTGTGTGTGTGTGTGTGTGTGTGTATATAGTTAAGATATATATATATATATATATCTTAACTAATGCATTAAATAGTAATTAATAGTTTTTTGTCTGTGGTATTTTCAGTGCCATTCAGTGTATATATGTTTCAGTATTTAAAGTATTTTCTACATCCAGAGGTGACTGATATGATGGGAGGCTTTTGCAAAAGTTACACATATGCCGTGTAAATGAAAGCCTGTAACTAATGCAAAGCCCACACACTTAATTAATGGAAATGAAAGTCTTTTACTTTGATCCTGAAGCAAACAGTCAAATAACAGAACGCAATAACAGTATAACTTTAAATACATTACAGTACTTTCATGTCACACTGGCATCCTAATTGCTTTGAAATCACTTTTATGCATCTGCCATTGCACAAATGCTTTACTGCCAAAGATATAGAGAAAATTGTTATAATAAATCAGGGATGAGTTTCCTAAAAGTACTGTAAATTTAATATAATCCGAACTAATAGAAATCCTGTTCAAAGCAATGCTCACTCAACCATTTAATGGGTTTTATGGTGCAATGATTAAGGTGAATAGAAACCAATAAGCTGAATTATTAAAGTATTATTTATTCAATGTATAGGAGGTGTGCATTACTTTATTCAGTTCAATGTAAAATATCGTTCCCCGCTCCAGGGTCTCCGGTTCGATCCCTGTGTTCTCTTCCCGTTCCTGTGGGTTTACTCTGGGTTCTCCCATGCTGGACTAATGAATGTGTGTATGCATTTGTGGTGACCTATGATAAACTAGCATCCCATCCAGGGTGTATTTCCACCTCAAGCCCAATATTCCCAGTATAACCTCTAGAGCAACCTCTACCCTGACCATGATAAAATGCTTATTGAAAATGAATAAATGAGAAAAAACCCACGGCAATAAATTTTTACCTGCTGCCAAAAATTTCTAAGACCAGACTGAGCTGCAATTTGTCTAATCACTGATTCGTATCATAAGTCTTAGAGAAATATTAGCAAATGATCAGGAATGCAATTCAAAGAGGACACAAATGTCTGAACTCAGAAGACTTCAGAGAAATGCTGAAAGAGATTGAAGATAAAAATGTGTGCATTTGTGTTTGTAGAAGAAGGTGTGGGTGTAGACAGGCATTCCGACATTTCCCCTGTGGCTTCTCAGACATGTGTAGCGTGTTTGAGAGACTGCTGCTGGACACACTCTCATTCAGCCTGCACAGTGTTCACCTTCAAAGCATGGTGTAGGTGAAGGCTGTGTAATTAGCTTTATATGAGCAGCTAGGACTAGCCCACATTTTCTCCTACTTTCTCTCTCAACTCATATTAAATGATACAGGGGCGCATAGAAGCATGATTAAAAAGTAAAGATAATCAGCATCATTCAACTGCACATTCTTTTTCATTAAGATTAAATATGACATAAATTTTCTTTTCTGCATTTGTGTGAATGGAGATGTATTTATTTATGTATTTATTTATTTTTAAATCGGAGGATTTTTAGAGATGGGGAAAAGTAATTGCACTTTGATAGAATGTTACAGAAAACAAAAAACAAACAAACAAACAAACAAAAAAAACTAATGATTTATGAATTGTGCACAACCTGAACATGATCTGGCAACATAAAACATGTCTGTTTCCTTAAAAACTGTAAGGTAAAAAATTAGGTAAGTAACAATTAAGAATTATGTAGCAATACAAAAGTTCTAGTTTAAATTGTTAAAGTTTAGTTTTTTAGATTATAAAACATTATAGGGTAAAGCTTTTGTCTGAAACACCTTTATGGAAGGAGTCTCCAGTGTCAATAAACAAGTGACAGTAAATTACAAAGAGGCGATCATTTAGTGGGACTCCTGCCCTGCTTCTTCTTACTCACCATATTGTAGTGCTGTATATGGCCCATGATCTCCCATGATGTGTTTGGTTGCTTGTTTCAACATCAGAATAAACCAATGACTGCAGTTGAAAAAGAAGCAAAGAATTCTCAAAGAACTCATGAATACACACCTGAAGGTTCGCCATTCATTGCTGATGATAATGGTTCCAGGACTCATATGCTGAAAGTTCACCATTTAAATCTTCAGAAAACACCCATTAACATGTAGACCCACTTTCTTTTTTATTTTGAAACTGCCCACAATCATCATCTTAAGAAAGGTCAGGGTTGGGTTAAATCTGGAGAATTTTCTATTTTTATGTTGTCTTTAAAAATCTTCCTTGCTTGTTTTGTTTTACTTTGATACAGCAAAATGTTTCTTCAAACAGCTCTCCTTACTATAGTTGCCCTAGTAGCTGGCTAGTGCCAAATACGGTATTCATACAAATTATACAGATAGGCAGAGAACAAAAATCAGATGTCCGTTCTCTAAAAATTTGATGGTTTGCCACATTTGACTGATCAGTCATCCCATTCTGCCAAAAAATAAAATAAATACATACAATGCAGTGCATCACTGTCTGCTAGTGTCAGAATAAGCCTTAAAGAACATATATGCAGAGATATATGTCTATATGCAGAAATAACATCAACACTGCAGTACTGTAGTAACAAGGTAAGTGTCAATGGCTGGTTCAGGTATTACGATTAAGCATGATTGATTATGATTAAACAAAATCATATTATATATATATATATATATATATATATAATATTTAATTGTCACTTCTCCTTCTGTTGGTGACTGCATCCAAAAAAAAGTCCCATAACAGCACAATAAACAGTATGTCAAAATGATACAAATTGTGCTTAAAGCATAGACTAGAATTGGATACATAATTGGTATTATACTCAACAAAGTGTGTTTATAGACATGTTTAAATGGATCTAATAGATTTTAATAGAAACAGTTTTACTGCAATAATAAGATGAAAAAATCAAGAACATCAACATTTTATACTTAGTGCTAACAAATTAAGCTTATACATATATTTACAGTATACATTATTTCAGGTTGCCCTACGATGGATTGGCACCCCATCCAGGTTGTACCCCACCTTGTGCCCCATGCTCCCTGGGATAGACTCCAGATTCTCCAAGACCCCGTAGGATAAGCAGAATTTACAAAAAAAAAAAGAAAGAAAGATGGATATATGGATTATTTCAGAGTTATACATATATTAAGTTTATACAGTGGATGTATTAAATGGAATTTGTTTAAATGTTAGCTAAAAAAAAAAAAACCCCACAAAATTCCAAAAGTTCACATGAATTAGTGAAGATTTAATTACAGCATGTTCCTAATTGTTGATATTTAGCTAAAATCTGGAGCATTTTAGGCTCAATTTTAAACTTTGATGGTTACACCAAGCAAAATAATCATGTCAAGAAAATTTTCAGTTTTCACACATTTTTTCCCTCTAGTTTGGTCCGTTCTTTTCTGCTGCACTCTTCATTATTGTAAGCGTTTTTTGTTTGATTTGGTTTATAGTATAAGCTGTTATGAATGTCAGTGGACCATTTCTTTTTCATTTCAATTGTATTTGTATAGCACTTTTAAAAATAGACATTGTTCCAATGTAGCTTTACAGAAACCTTGATGTAGATTTAGGTCCCTAATGAACAAGCCAGAGTTGACAGTGAAAAAACAAAAGATATTGAGAGAATCCAGACTCAAAAAGGAAACAGTATAAAGTCACAGTTTCAATATTTGCCTTCTTTGCCATCGCTTTTACAAGATTGTTTACCCCCCATCTATAACTTAACATTGGGTGCTGTGTCAGTGGGAGAGTCATAACATACATCAAAGACAGTAGACACCAGGTTTTAATGCAAATGTACTGAAACATACAGAAAATGAAGCTTGCTGCTAGAGAATTAGCATCAGGATGAGTAATGTCAAAATAATGAACCAAAGAAACCTTGCCTATTTCAAACAAAACCAAATAATAATACAATATCTTCCTTTTCTTTCTTTATATAAACCAAAACCAGGAGAAATGGTTCAATTTCCAATAGAAATGAGATCCCATTGGAAACTGGAAAACCTGTTTCCAGGCACCTTTAATATTCTTGTCAACGTTGATGTAAATGTAATTGCTGGAGATTTGTCTGCTCATTCAATACAACTCATTTTCATGTGTGCAATGGAAACTTAGTGGTAGGATGATGGGCTATTGATTGGAAAGTCGTGAGTTCAAACCCCAGCACTGCCAAGCCACCACCATTGGACCCTTGAGCAAGGCCCTTGTTGTTAACTGCTCAAATGTATTCATGTAAGCCACTCTGGGTAAGGGTGTCCTCCAAATGCCGTAAATGTTAATGGAACCAGTTTGAGACAACCTCTGCTTTGTGACAATACAAATAAAAATTTCAACAGATGCACGAGGTCAGCAACAATACTCAGATTGTGGCATCCATGATGTTTGGTTGGTATTAAGTATTAACTGTCAGCTTGAACCAGTCTGTCCGTTCTCCTCTTATCTTTCTTATCGACAAGGCCTTTCCCCCCACAGAACTGCCATTCACTGGCTTGCTTTTACCATTCTGTGTAAACTGTGGGAACCATTGTGCCTAGAAATCCAACAACCATGCCATGATCAAAGTCACTGAGATTACATTTCCCCTACTGTGATGTTTGAAGTTAACATTAACTGAAACTCTTAAACTGTATGTACATGATTTTATGCATTGTGCAGTGTCTGATTGGAGTGAGCAGGTATACCAGTGTATACACACTGAAGCTGATAAAAGGGTTACATATGTCAAGTGCAGGTGAGCATAGCACTGACCATGCATACTACATAACTTACAATTCTAGCATAAAGCATACTGTAAAGTTCAAGAGCTGTACAAAATCAAGTGCAAAAAGGGGCATGGAACAAAAAGCTCAACAAAGAACAAAGTTGGCATAAAGCTGGGATATACAAAAGTGGGTGTCGGCTGTTAAGGAGACTAACAACCTGGACCCATATGTGCTGAAAGTCTATCTTTTATAGTCACATTATTATAGCTCACATTATTCCTGACCTGTCAATCCCTGTGCCAGATCTGGTTCTCTTGTGGAAAATCCTAACCACATAGTAGAGAGAGAGAGAGAGAGAGAGAGAGAGAGAGAGAGAGAGAGAGAGAGAGAGAGAGAGAGAGAGAGAGAGAG
>JAOUWY010000071.1:11659781-11679747 GCA_025728095.1 Prietella phreatophila | reverse complement strand
TGCTCCCGATGGCAAGTTAGCGCCTTGCATGGCAGCTCTGCTAGCATTGGTGTGTGAGTGTGTGTGTGAATGGGTGAGTGAGACACAATGTAAAGCGCTTTGGATAAAAGCGCTATATAAGTGCACATTTACCATTTACATTTACTTAGGGCAGTGGTGGGTGGGTTACTGATCGGAAGGTCCGGGTTCAAGATCCAGCACTGCCATTGTTGGGCGCTTAAGCAAGGACCTTTACCCTCGCTGGTCCGGGGGGTGCTGTATCATGGCTGACTCCGCTTCCTAATATGCTGGGATATGTGAAGAAAAGAATTTAACTGTGTTCTAATGTATACGTGATTAATAAAGACTCATTAATATGGTAGGATAGATGGGGTATTAGGACGCAGCCCGTTCCACCCCTACCATTCTTGGACTCCCAACCACACATGGAGATTCAAATTCATGGAATCTAAATGATGGGATGAATTGCTTCCTGTTGCACCATCCTGCCCCTGTCATGTGACCAAAATACACACCTCTGTGTAGCAAATAAATGGCGACTTTTTGAGAAGTCATCCGAGCAGGCATTTTTGTCCAGGTTGTCGAGCGAGGCCAGGTGTCGGTGTTGTTTTGCTCTAAGGATGTTGATATTGTTCTGCTTCTGGAGTGTGTACAGATTTGGAGCTCCTGTAACAACAGCGTGTTTTACAGCATGTCCTGCTGGTTTTAGAAAACTTAACAGCTTTGCCCACGCTATGGTTGGAAAATATATTATACACTAGTATCCCTCTAGTCTGCCGTCATTAATTAAGGTGTTTAGCCAACATATCGTCAACAGCAAGTTTCATTTGTGTCATTTTCATTAAAGTATTATTCAGGCTTAAAGTCCAAGTGAAATGTATGGACTAATGGGCAACCTGCAAATGCTTCCAACATGTTATAACAAAAACCGGCACTTCTGCTCATCCAGTAAAATGGCAACGGTGCTCTTGAAAACGAACGTCAGAAACGTTCATTATGTATGTAGGAACACTTGCAATGCTCCTTTTAGTAAGCTGAGGAAAGGCGTTAGACCGTATACTTCGTCAAACATGAACTATGAAGGTAAGAAATTACCTCTTAATAGAAACAAGCTAATGTTGGCTCTACACTCTGATGTTATTGTAAGACATTAGACGTTGCTGTCTCGTTGTTCTGCCAAATGATATACGGGACTACTGGTTACATGGGATTCGCGCTTCAAAACATAAATACGTCACCAAGAGTACAAGCCCATTATCGCTTTGTCCTCAAGTCTTGTCTTTCCAACAATTCTTAATGTATTGTGAAAAATATTATGTATGAACAATTGTGAAATTGTTTAGATTATGTCATGCACATAGCTACGGAAGCCTGTTTCTGCCACTGAGAATTTGATTTTTTTTTAAAAAGGCCTTTGTGACTTTATATCTCAGAATTGCGACTTTGTATCTCGCAATTGAGTTTATATCTCTCAATTCTGACTTGTTCTCGCCGTTTTGAGTTAACATCCCACCATTCTCACAATTCCGAGTTTACATCTCACAATTTTCTTTTTTTTTCTTTTTTTTATACTGCCAATTTAGAAGTGCACTTGACATTTAGTTATTGAGTTACTAGGAATACACCGATGATGCATCAGTCATTCTCTATAAATCGGCTGTACAAGAAAAACACTCATCAGCTAGTCAAGACAAGGAGAACCAGACGCTTGCGCACGATTTTCAGCTCAGCAGAAGTTAGTCACATTTCAGGTACTCCGTGAAGTGCATGTCTAAATTGCCAGTAAAGGGGAAAAAAAGTTCGAATTGTGAGGTGTTAACTTGTACTGGTGAGAAATAGTCAAAACTGTGTGATATGATCTCGCAGTTGTGGGAGGGAGTCAGAATTGTGAGAAAGTAAGTCAGAATTGTGAGATTTAACGGTGCAAGTACCTTTTATCTTTTTCACCCTGGTGGAAATGGGGTTCCATGTGAAGCCCATTCTTTATTACTGCTGAGTTTATTGTTGGTGCTGTGACATAAGACGCAAGAGAGATCATTTGCATGATCTATGAATAACAAAATATTCATGTCTCTGTTTTCTGCAGTTAAAAGAAATGTTTCCTGGGTTCCGTCTCGCTCTACCACCTAAACGCTGGTTTAAAGATAACTATGACACTGACTTCCTGGAGGACAGACAGTTAGGCCTGCAGGCCTTTCTGCAGAATCTGGTGGCTCACAAAGACATCGCTAACTGGTGAGCAGATAGACACTGCTTTAAACCCCACTCTATCAGCCTGCTGAAATGTACACACCTTTATCTTCCACCATCACACACCAAGGCTTAGATCTCAGAAGGAATGTAATATAAAGACCATAAACACTTACCAGGAAGAAGATATGTTGGCCATGCCCACTAACACACACTGCTCCTTCAATGCCCGGAGCTTACTTGGCATTCTGCCCTGATCATATACTTCAGGAGGCCTCTGGCATTCAGGCAGTTAATGTACTCCATTTTCTCCTCAGCCCAGGTTTGTGAATACATTCTCTCTCTCTCTCTCTCTCTCTCTCTCTCTCTCTCTCTCTCTCGTCGTCCATCATGTGAAATGAATACACTTATCAAGCTAAGTTACATCCATCATCTGAAGCCTTATGAGCAGGAAGGCTATTTTAGTCCTAAGACATACTTAATATACTTAAGTGAATCATGTTATTTATTAGTCATGCTCAATTCCAAGTCTATGTTACAGGTCTAGAAGTATCCATGAAAATGAAAATGTGTACACCCAATATTATAAGGAAAATAACGGACAAGGCAAAGGACTATGATGTTTTAAAAACTGGAAAGTTGGGCGGTTTGGTACAAAAGCCCTGAATTGCAAGATGTGATTGTTTTTTGAAGGATCATTATGCGATTTAGTAACTCATTATTTTTACTTATTAGCTCATTATTAGTTAGTATTTTACTTACTAACTTTATTTCGACTTGTAACTCCTTATATTGAGATATTTGAGAGAGAGATATATATATATAAAAAATATACTGATACTTAAACGCATTAAACCACTGGAGTCACATGGAGTACATTTCCGATACCTTTCTGAACTATTTGGAGTTTGAGAGGTTTGGTTACTTGAACTGTAAACGATATATTACTTTGCTTATTTGTAAGTTACTTTGGATAAAAGCATCTGCCAAGTGAATAAATATAATAAATGTAAATGTAATGTAAACAGAGGGACAGAAATCTCCCAGGTTTCATTAAAAACGTCTTCATTTGTGTTCTGAAGGTCTTATGGGTTTGGTACGACATGAGGGTGAGTGAGTGATGAGAGTTTTAATTTTTTGGGGGAGTTAGTAAGTCGAAATAATGGCATGGCACTTTTAAAAAATATATATGCGTATTTTTCCGTTCAGGTTTTCTGTAGCTTGATGACTGGCAGTAATTCTGATCAGTCATTCAACTGACTATTTCAGATGTTTCAGTTTGGGCATTACAGAGAGTGTGTTTTGCAGTGTTCCGGTGCGAGAGTTCCTTTGTCTGGATGAGCCTCCGGGACCTTTCGACAGTCTTGAGGAGAGTCGGGTAAGACGTCTGAATCTAACTAACGTTTGCACCCTTCTCGACAAACAAATATCTACATTGGCAGTAGCTCATTAAATTGTCCTAATGTGTTTATTTAATAACTTGTTGCACCAGTTCGTGATGACAGCACTGCTGTTAGCTGGATATTCGTGGTTGTAGGACCGATTTTCAGCTCAGCAGTCACACGGAGGTATACGAGAACCGCACGTCGTGTCACTGCTGTGCTAAGAATGGTCCATCATCTAAATGATATATGTGGTGGCCTGGGGAACCTGTCAGATGTCACTGTGGATGACTGCCAACGAGCTTTAAAAGACAAAGAAAGCGGGTTTGGGCCAAAACTGGGTTAATAATATACTTTGAACCAATAATACATTTCACCGAAATAACGTGGAGCTTTTGTATTTGCCTTTTAAGGCTATCAGCCTGCAGATATAACGTCAAGAGACATTTTAACAAACATAGTGATGAAGAGAATGTCTGAAACTGTCATAAGCTTCCTAGCGAAGTGTGGTTTTGTCACACAGAGAATGTCACGCTTTGATGGAGTTGTATAGCTTTGCGCTCTAGAGAAATAAGAGCAGATATAAGCCTAATCAGTTTGGTTTGTCCTCAGATACCAGCTGTCAGAATGTTCTCAGCAACTCTGCGCCGCAATCGGAATAAAATGTTTCAATGCAGTTTTGGACATAACCAGACTTTAAAATGCTGTAACTGGGATACGTGCGAATGAAAGACATGTAGTAGAAAATATAACACACGTGGTCAGAGGTGGTTCTGGCGGTCGTTTTTTCCACTGCTGATTAAAGTATTATTTTTCTCGGGCTTATTTCCTTGCCCTCTTTTGCTCTCAGGCGTTCTGCGAGACTCTGGAGGAGGGTAATTATCGGCTGCAGAAGGAACTGCTGGAGAAGCAGAAAGAGATCAGTTCCTTAAAGAAGATTTTGGAGGAGAAAGAGCTGTACATACACCTGCTCGAGAAGAGGATCAAGTAATGGCATTAGTGTTGGCATCAGTTTTGGTTCCACTCTGTCTCTTAATAATGGAAACCGTTCTTTCACTTCACTGTGTGGTGTCAGCACTGAAAGGACAGTTTGAACTATTCGGTGCGTGTGTGTGTGTTTGTTTCAGCGGTGAATCTCTGACTCCAGAGAGCCCGTATGGTCTGTCTGCTCAGGGCAGTGAGAGCAGCGTGGATGCAGAGAGCTCGACCGCTGAGGCAGACCAGGACATGCCAGAGGAGACTGGGTACGTTTCACTCTAGTTAACACACACGATGTTCGTTTATGTATATAATATTTTCTTTTCCCCCTTTTCTTTTTTTAATCTTCAGTAGCTCCTGGAAGTGACCCTGTTTCCCAGGTCTCTTTAGGACACAACAGCCATGTTCACCTGGCAGCCACACACACACACACCTGATCCACATTAATCACTTGGCAGAATCAAAGTGTTCAGACTTTGACTGGCCTCAAAACACGCCCTCTTCCTTTCCCCAGCCTTTAAGCTCTACTTACACAGAGCCAGAGCGTTTTAGGAGCAATACAAATTACCTTAAAAGCCTTACCGAATTCCACTTGGACAATCCAATCTCCTAACTCAGTTTAGCTAATGGTTGCCGGTTGATGCGTTTCGAGCGCTTTGCACTGATGATAATAATATCTATGGCAGGGCTTGTGCATCATTCCATTCAATACATAGTGTCAAACTCATTCGCATTACTCATTTTACTCGTTCTCCTTATATCGCTATCATGCCAAAAAAAAAAAAGCAGCTTACTGTAAATGGACAGTATGTTGTGGTTGCTGAGAAAAGGCCCAGGTTTTTTAATATTACATGGGCTTTATTGATCTGGGAGTATTCAAGTTGTCTACGATCTGTGCTGCTGAATTTATAAAATCATCCAGTGGCTGATTGGATGGTCTGAGGAAATGTTCTGTGGTTGAAATGAAGAGCGGGTAAATTCATGTCGAGCTAAATTCCATTTCCAATCTGCTACACATGTCTCTGGGAAGGTTGGCATTTTTACTACATTACACGTACATTTATTTATTTGTTTAGTGGACGATTTTTTTATCCAAAGCGACTTACAAATGAGGAAATACAAACGAAGTGATGTATCAAGTGGAGGACAGTACAAGTAGTGCTACTGTACAAGATTTATAATTGAGTTCTAGAGAAACAGTCGAGGTGCAAGAGCCAGAGTAATTATTTATTTATTTGTTTCTTTTTGTTTATTTATTTACTTGTATATATTTTATATATAATGTGGGGGAATTGAATTTGATGCGGATAAAGGAAGCCAGTGGAGGGAGATGAAGAGGGGTGTGACATGCGTGCTCTTGGTCTGGTTGAAGACGACGCATGCTGCTGCATTCTGAATCATCTGCAGGGGTTTGATGGAGCTGGCTGGGAGACCTGAGAGTAACAAATATTAATTCACAACAAAACTATGTATGAAGCTTTTCCTCCACAGCCAGTCAGATTTGAAGAATCCGCACCGATGCCACAACAAATACTTCTGTAGAAAAATACATAACGAGAATGTCCATATCTGTGCACCGTAGCCGTACGCCTCGCCTCCTGAACCAGAGAGGAAACGAACATGGAAGTTAAAATCCCCCCCAAAGAACGTGTGTGTGTGCATGCGCTCTTGACATTTTTTTTGGACGAAAAGCCCTCCGAACTTCACCCTGATTCGGAGCCCTATCTAGGATATAAACACCCACCCGTTACCAAGTGGTGAAAGCTAGTTACCCAAGCTCTGCCTTTAGCGTGGCTGACTTTCTGATACGGCCCTATCTCTGCTTTCAAAAAATAATAAATAACGGCACCATGTTTTCTGTAAAAAAAAATGGCTCTGTTTTATTGTAATTATATGCTTCTGTGCTTTTGTAATTTCGGAGTTCTTCACCATCGACACCTTCAGAGAAAACGAAGCCGTTCATTACATCAGTGTAGCAAATTAACCTAGGGCCGTAGCTTCCTGTCATCTACCCAGTCATTACACTTTGACAGGTGAGGCACTGTCAAAAGACGATTATCATGACACTGTAAAGTTTTGGCACTAGGGAGCCATGAGCTTTTTTTTTTTTTCTTTCTTTCTTTCTTTTTTAAAGGCATTTCCACAAGTTTAACATCACATTATCAGCTAGGAACATCCATTAATTTGACTATAAACGCTGGAGACTGGAAATATAAAAGAGGTTTCCGGTACGAGCCAGGCAAGCAGAGTATGTGTGTCAGTCAATTCCAGGCTGCCTTGTCTTGTGTCCTGATTAAATCAGTTTGTGTCTGTGATTTTGTGTTTTTTGTTCCTTGTTTTTTTTCCCCCAGCAGCTGTGAGCAGCAGGCATCACAGAGCTCCTCAGCGTGTTGGTGTGGTCCAAGCATTAGCTGTTCACCTCCGGTCATCCAGGTCACTCAGGTGGAGCAGTGAATCAGAACCAAGACTGGACCTTCTCTCTCTCTCTCTCTCTCTCTCTCACTCTCTCGCTCTCTCTCGCTCTCTCTCTCGCTCCCCCCCCCTTTCTATCTCACTTCCCAAAGTTCTTGCACTCTCTCACGGTCGATCATCTCAAATAGACCGAGAGACGCATTTCTTCTACACAGTTTAGAGAGAGAGATGAATTGGCATGTTATGGGGGAGCTGAAATCTGGTCCACTTGCTGTAGAGACAGCAGAACGTCTGAGCATTAAGTCGGACCATCTGAATCTGCTCTGAGAGATGTTATTGAATTTTTAACTTCTCATGCAGAGGTGCCAGCATGTACAGTTTAGCCAGAACATCTACGATTTTTAACCTTTCATCAATACAGGAGATGTTTAGCGTAGTTTTCTCCTCTTTCCTAATCGCATGAAGCAGAAGTCCGAACAAACGTGAATAAAATTCACCAGTACCCTTAAGTGGACAGGACGTGAAAGACATGCTTTAGCTTCTGGTAGCGTTGCCTCTGGTAACTGAGTGTTTAACAACGTGAACAACACGCGATTTCACAAGCCACTGCCTCGGGAACCGATAGAAAAGAAGGCGACGGGTCCGTGTGAAAAATGAAGATGTTGCTCGTTATTAAGTAGCACTCGCAGCAGACTTTAGCTTTTCTGTTTTCGTCTTGGGAAGTAAACTGACACAGGCGAAGATTGTGTGCTGTTTGTTTGTTTTTTTTCTTCTTTTGCTTGCTAGGATTTTCTTGTTAATAATGTTGGCACCTTTGCATCAAGACACTTCACCGTGTGACAATCCAGAGAGAGAAACCGCCTTCGCACCAGAAACACAGCGGAGTGAAGCCGCCATATGGCTAATGCAGTTACTGCAGTCATCTACTCAGGAAGGACAATGTTCTGACAGACTGTTTTTCCAGTGCTGCTGTTGGTGTTTCATCAGGGCTATGAACTGATGTCTGAATATTCCAGTTGGCATTTCATTCATTCATTTCATTAATGCTTCATTGTTTGAGCTTTGCCTTTCGTGTCACTTCGCACTGCCGTTGCCTCATTCGCAATAGAAATGCAGTTCATCGGTGTATAGGAGTAAAAAATTACGCACATTTGATAAGCCTGAAGTCAATTTTTTTTTAATTGTTATTATTCATTTCAGACGCATTCATGTTTCATTGCTACGTTTTGCCTCGGTCATTGTGAGATCCCAAACACTAAGCAAACTTTAGCTGTAAACGTGCTGCAAGTGCCCCCGATAATCTGCTCACTCAATTAACCAGATCAGATGTCCGAATAGCTCTGGAACGGAGCAGAGCTAATGAGCATTGTTCTCAATTATTTCAAAGTGTTTATTTTTTTTGTTAAGTGACTTGACTTTTTTTTTTTTCCTTCCCCATTTCTTTGTCTTTTTTTCATGCCTCAAATTTACTAAATCTGTTCTGTTCTGGTCAGTCAGTAGTGATCGTTGTGCTACAATACATAAAATTTACCACCGACAAATTTCTAGATGAATAGGATGTCACCTTAGGTGTCAATACAAGTCATGGAAAAAGAAACCTAGAACACTAATAGCCTCAAAAAAACCCACTTAAACGCAAGAGCGTCTGCATCACCATTTGTGCTAGTCGTGTGTTAGTGTGTAAATATGTTTAAATGGTCACTCTCGCAGCTATTAGTTAGAGCAGGTGCCACATTGCGTTTAAGGCCTTCGCTGCTTGTAAATGGTCGCATTGGGTCACTCGTTGCACTTTAATATCTGCTGGGATTGTGGGATACGGTGTGTTTAAGCTAGCAGGCGAAGCTTCCGTGTGTTTGAACGCTACATGTAGCTTCAAATGAAGTACAGTGCCTTTATCTGCATCTGATATATATTTATGTGTGTGTGTATGCGTGTGCGCGCACAAATGTGCAGATCCTTCCGAAAACAACTTCCCTGCTAACATAGTGCCTTCTTCCCATTATTGTCATTTTAAATACCTGATGATGTCATTGGTTTTTTTTTTTGGTTGTTTTTGCTCCGTTTTCTCTTCCTTTAGGGTTGATGCCAAATGACCAAATGGCTGTTGAGGTGACTTTAGACTTTTAAATGATCCAGATAATCCTCATCTGTGGTCAAAGCATTAACGAGGCTACTGACAAATAGGGTCACTCACCCGTTGTTGTTTTTCCTGGGATCATACTCTTCCCGTATTTAACTAAACTGCACATTTAATGTTTCACGCTGTTGTACATGAGAATAAATTGATCAGATCCACGTGCAGGTAGATTGTTTACTCCTACGCAACATCCCTATGTAAAATGTGCAAAAATAAAATGAATCTTATGCAACGGTTGATTAGATGCAATTAAAAATGTTGAAATGTTCTGTTGGTTCATCTTGACTTTTTTTTTTCTTTCTTGTTTGTCTTATTTACCACAGATGAATATTCTTTTGTTTTCTTGTTGAAATTTAACACTTGACAAAGGATTGTGGTTTTAAATTAGCTTTTTTTTTTTGCAGATCTTCTAGAAATATAGACGTTTAGTTCACATGGTAACAAAGTCTATTATCTTTTGAGGGATAATAAAAGTTTTCAGAAGTATTTTCAGTTTGTCGTAACTTTGTGGATTTGTTTGTTTCTTACTACCGCCTTCATTATTGTTGCAGAGCAGTTTTGCCACTTGGTGGCAGTAGTTACTTGCCTAAACCTTCTGGTTCCACATCCAGCTCGTGATGATCCTGATTTTGGGATGTTTTACTGCTGAAATAATTCCACTGGGACGGAATGAATCCCTGTCCTACATTTGAATTCATGTTCAGTATGCTGGTCATGGCTTTCGTGGAACTGGACAGTGTCATTGGGACCAAGACAGAAGTACACCTGATTGATAAGGATGAATGGACGGATTCATGAACTTCCCCTTTAGGGGAAAATAGCTGTTATTTTAGCCAAAGAACATTAACAACACTCCTCAAAGTTTGACATGTAGTGTGTCTTGTCATGCTTTTCTGCTCACCACAGATGTGAAGGGTGGTTATTTGAGTTACCGTAGCCTTCGTGACAGCTTGAACCATTTTGGAAGTTGTCCTCCCTCATCAAAAGTCATATGTGCCTGCGGAAGTTTTTTTGATGTTTTTTTTACCACACCATTCTGTGTAAACACTGAAGCACCCATGTCATGTGCATGGCCTGCAGGCCAAATGCGACTTATTCCATTCAAAGCATGCAAACCTGGATAAAATTATATTGAAATGGGCTGTAGTACACTATATGACCAAACGTTTTTGGACATCTGTCCATAACCTCACGTTCCTGATTTATTTCCCCTTTGCTGTTAACCTCCACTCATCTGCGAAGGCTTTCCACGAGATTTTGGGAATTTGTGTTCATTCAGCCTCAAACGCATTAGTGATGATGTGTGAGAAGGTCTCGGGGGCAGTCAGCGTTCCAGTTCATCCCAAAGGTATCAGGCTCGTGTCTAAAAACATTTCAAAAAGGCATCAGGTGCTGGCAGTGGCGTAACCAGGAATCCATTTCTCGCGGTATGAGGAAATGTACAAAATAAAATCATGATTCCTTTCGTGATTTGTACAGTTGTGATGTGCTGTGTCCATTTCAGGTGGCTGTCGGACAACAGTAGATGATGTGATGACGTGAATCTGTAATCATTCAAGGCACAGACTCCTGTTATACGTACAATAGATTACATTTAGATGTTTTTACTGGAAAGGATTAAAAGGAAGTTAATCAGTAGACCTTATCTTATAAGTCCTGATCAGTTTACGTCTTCACCAGCTCTATGCTTTAGCTAGTGTCTTTCTAACAGAAATGGGGAAAATGCGTCCCATTTGGTGGATAGCAGGTGGTGGCCAATAAAGTGTGATAAACAAAGGAATGCATTCGTAAAACTAACTCTAATTGCTATAATAAATGTTATTAACTAATAGTATTGAGTACTTCAATAGAAGGTGAATTTGCCACCATGAGGAGGGAGAGAGGTGCTGAAGACAGTAGAGCCAGATAGTGTTGGAAAAATCGAACCATTTTTCTTTCTTTTTTTTAAACTAGGTTGTGCTGATTTGCCCGTTACACTCTTTCTCATTACTGGATCAGGGGAAAGTCCTCTCATTGTGACGTGATGCAGGACTTCTCGGAAGTCTGTCACAACACTCACAATTCTTTCAGCACATATCTCAACATCGATGGTCAGGATGTCTAGAGTATACAAGACCATTATCTACAATGATGATGTGGCAGTTACCCTGGAGGATGATATTTTGGCTTTTCTTTGTTTACATTTGTGTTGTCAGCGTTGAAAGCCAACAACCAGTTTATCACTGCACTTTTGGCTGTGAAGAATTGCACTCCAAAGGGAAGCATTTTTCCCCTTATTGGAGGCATTAGTTGAAAGATGGAGATTGGGAGATGTCTTTGGGTGTCAAAATGCTCACCAAATGTCCCACTGTCTTCAGTGCATGGACATATTTTACCAATGCCTCTGCTTTTGTTCGCCCACATGACATTTTTGGCTCTTGCGCTTCACAAGCAGCAATGTTTGTATCAATTATTGAATAGAAGTAGTATATGTTTATCCTGTTGGTTTTTTTTTACAGGAAATGTACACTGATCAGCCATGACATTAAAACTACTGACAGGTGAAATGAGGGGGTGGATCTGAGTAAGGCTCTGAGTGACTTTGATAAGGGCCAAATTGTGATGACTAGACGACTGGATCAGAGCATCTCCAAGAGGGCAAGTTTTGTAGGGTGGTCCCAGTATACAGTGGTTAATACCTACCAAAAGTGTTCCAAGGAAGGACAACCAGTGACATGGTCATGGGTGCCCAAGGCTCATTGATATTCTTGAGGAGCAGCACTTCAAGAACCTTTGGTCCTGGCATTCAGGTGGCTGTTACTTTGACACATATCACTTACCTGAACATTGTTGCAGACCAAGTACACCCCTTCATAACAACAGTGTTCCCTAATGGCATTGTCATATTTCAGCAGGTGTCGAGGTGAAAATGATGATGCTGACATACAAAGCATTACACTCCTCAGAGTCTAATTTGTTGTCCACAAACCCGCTTAAAACCTATGAGTGACAGGGCTTTTTCTGTCTCTGCTCCCTCCTTTTGGAACTCTCTTCCTCTTGAACTTAGCTCAGACCTTTTGGCATTTTTAAAGCTCAACTTAAGACTTTTTTTTTTTTTAAAGTTGCATCTGCTTGCTGATGTTTACTTTTATTGTTATTATTATTATTATTATTATTATCCATCCATCCACCCATCAATCATCTACCACTTATTCCTTCTTCAGGGTCACGGGGAACCTGGAGCCTATCCCAGTAAGCATCGGGCACAAGTTGGGGTACACCCTGGACAGGGTGCCAGTTGTTATTATTATTATTATTTTTATTATTATGATTATTATTAACTTTTATAATATTTTTTTTCTATGTACTGCTAATTTTGTGTACAGCGCTTTGAGAAACAGCTTTTAAAGGCACTCTATAAAATAAAGTTTATTATTACTACTCTGGCTCTTACACCTTGACTGCGCACTTTGCTTCTCTAGAACTCAATTATAAATCTTGTACAGTAGCACTACTCGTATTGTTCTTGACATATCGCTTTGCTTGTATTTCCTCACGTGTATTTCCTCACTCTTTGGATAAAAGCGTCCGCTAAATGAGTAAATGTAAATGTATTCAGTCCCTCCAGGATTTTGCAATCACAGAAATTAACGCAAAATCAAGCAAACGCCACAATATTTGGAGGAACTTGCAACTTTTCAAAGTTGCCAAATCACAATCGGCGTTCAGCCAAAGCTCTCTTCTTCACATGCGTCGAACAGCTAAAAGATCTCGTTTACCAACAAACATCACTGCAAAAGACCATGCGTGCAATTTTGTGCAGTGGCAATTTTGCCAATACGAGGTGTTTTCTGCAACAACAAAAAAAAATCACAAAATCGCATGTACGGACAGATTTATATTAGAAGGCGTCCTTCTTGGAAGTAATGATGGTCCAAAAAGAAAAAAGGTGAACGGTGTTGTTTTGGGCAGCGTATGTAGGATGTAAATCACGAAAGTCCTCGGAAAATAGTTCCAGTCCTGGAGGACCAGAGTCCTAGATGAAACCAATATGTCTAAAAGTTCTGGAATGAAGCTAACTTACTGCTTAATTTCATTGCGCAGTCATTTGAGTCCAGTTACATTTGTATGCCAGTTCACTTCTCACAACCATTTGTGTTTGGATTAAAACTCACATCCTTGTCGTTCCACTATTTGTTGTTGTTGTTGTTCTTAGAATGTTGTTTGCATTCTTGTCTTTTTGACCTTTCTTTATATAGTTGACGTTCTACTAGACATCATTTCAAGCATTCGGGCTAGAGGCTTCTTTTCACCTGTCAAGAACTCCTCAAGATCTGACTTACAAATCGCCAAGATTGTAGAAGAGTTATGACATCTTAGCCAAGGAAGAAGCTGTTTCAGCGCGTTAAAAAAATAAAAATAAATAAAATATACAGGTGAGTTTATTTTTCAGCACTGCAGGCAGAACATCCTATGATGTACAGCTCTTTGGCATGCTACAGGACGATGCTGTCTGGAAGACATTAACAGGAACAGAGCTATCAGGTATTTTGGGAAAACAGGCCTTGGCTTTCACTTTAAAACATTGTTAAGCACAGAACCTGTGGTTTAAGCACAACGAAGGATTTGTAATCTGCTACTGCATGTGAATGTATCAAATGATTTTTTTTTTAATGATAAACTTTTGTAATCAATCAGGTTTGATATTCAGATCACACTGTGTGTTGGCACATGAAGTACAGTCCAGATGTTTCGTTGGTGTTTTGTAAGATCTGTGTTGCTGATCTTACTAGTACCACAGTGCTGTTGAATTCTCAAATCTGATCTCAAATTTTCGATAAGAGCAGCTCAGAATGTCGTGCTGGCTGTAATTCAAATTGGGTTTATATGACTGTGTTTGGTCTAATGTTATTGTTTCTATGGTAACCTCATTCAGAGGGACCTGTCTGGCAGATGATCTACATAATCCATGATCAATAATAAGCAGATTTTTAAAATGAAGTGAATTAAAAATGCTGTAACGCACACTTAGCTGTTGATTATCCCGCTTATACCGTGGTCACTTGCCAGCATTAACAAGTTAAATCTGCCAGTGATGTTTACAGTGCAAAATCTGACTGAAAAGATAAAAAATAAGGGTTAATTTTTGTTAGTTAGTTTATATACGGGTCGTTAAATCTAGAATACGAACCACTCCAAATTATACACAGAGATAATGTAATGTGATAAGGATACATTTATTTGAATTAATTATATTAAATAGTTATTAGAGAGAGAGAGAAAAATTTGCGTGTGAATTACCTGTGTCTGTGCCGCGTCTCTACTAATACTGAAACTGTCATGAGTTTAACTGTATGTTACTATGGTTACAGTTGTTTACAAGCAGCACATTAATTTAGAGAGGTGATTAAACTGACCGGAACTTCCTGTGGTATATACATTTTTTTAATATACATTTTTAACGCACACTTTCCAGCCAATCAGAATCGAGTATTTGGACAGATCGTGGTATAATAATAAAAATATGCAGCTTGTCGCATAACTGAGAAACTGCAATGTGTGACGACTTTCCCAGAGGTGGAAAACTTAAAGGAACAGCTTTACCTTAAAGTATTGACACTGTCTAAAATCTTCTGAATGTTATACTCTTTACAGAAAGCTTCACCAGAGCCATATGCTGTTGGTTGTTAAAAACAGCAGGTTATTTTGGGTTTTTTTTTTTATCCACTTACTATTGGGTTTAAATTATAATAATTTATATAATCTCCATGCTTATTGTCACAATTTAGTTCTAATTCGACTGCTCGATGTCACTCATTTTAAAATACTATAGTGTATAGTACTCTTTTTGGCTACAGTGTAGATTTTAGAAAGAAACCCCACTTCTTAATTTCTGTTGCCTCAGGAATGGGACCAGATGAAAACTGTTCACTGCTCACAACCATTTGTGTTTGTAGTAAAACTGACCTCGTTATGGTTCGGAAAGTTATCGGTTCCACAAATATCTGCATTGGATATTTTCCCGAATTTATCCTGTGACTCTTGTAACAGAAACGACTTGTCCACAAAAAAAAAAAAGAGTCCTTGAATTTCCATACTCATTGTACAAACAAACATGGCATAATTTGAATATTTTGGTCCTAGATTGGCCTCATAATGTACTGTTAGTAAAATAAGTCACCATAAAACTAGTTCTAAATGTTCTATTGACAATAACAGATTTTTCTAATTATGGAAAGCAGATATAGTAACGAGAATATATCGCAGCCATGTGGTGTGCATTGCTAGTACATTCTAAAGGTACCTGGAGAGTAAAAACAACTATTTGTTTCTATGTATTCCAGACTATTCTATGTATGACTGAAGATGAAAAGACTGGTATAAAACTGTTATATTTTATTTATGGGAATATGTGTTTTATTATTTCCAGATAGTTCAGAACCTGTTGTGCTCAGTTATTTTAGTATCGATGTGTTGGTAGTAAATCGTAAAACAACAGCAAAAAAACCTATTTAATCTTGCCACTAAGAAAAATATTCTCTCATAAAAGAAATCCTAAATAATACTCACCTATATTTAACCTGTGCTTTGTTTGCGCTTGTTTGATATATATGAGAGCCGAGTATTTTTGTGAATATTTTTGAGCAAAAGATCCAAAAGTTAAACAATAAAGATAATCATTTTTCACAGCGTTCTTTGCACATATTTACCAAGGGTGCCAATATTATTGGAGGGCACTGTATTTGTAAATTAGACTCTACTTTTTTCTCAGAGAGAAGAATACTTACAAATCAGTTCCTGCATGTTCTGTGCCTGGTTTCTGCTTTAAGTACAATGGATATTAAAAAGTCTACACCCCCCTGTTAAAACAGCAGGTTAGTGATAAATTACTGATAAATCGTATCAGAGCACTTCCACCTTTCGCGTAAAAACAATTACAGACTGTACAATGCCATTCAAAACCAAACTGACATATTTCAGAGGAATTTTTTTTTTTTTTTTTAACTTGGAATAACAAAAGTGTGCACACCCCTAAACTAGTACTTTATTTGAAGTACCTTCAAAGTGGAGGGACTCATGAATACCAGTTAAATTTTGTGCAAAACATTCAGGAGTCTGAATAACATCATTGGAAATCTATTTACTGAAAAAATGCGTTGACGTGTCCAATACTTATTTCCTCTACTGTATGCTTTGGGTCATTATGCTGGAAGGTGAAGTTCCTTTTCATCTTCAGATTACCAGCAGACACCTGAATGTTTTGCACTAAAATTGACTAGTATTTGTAGCTATTCACGATTCCCTCCACTTTGCTAAAAGTCCCAGTTCTAGCTGATGAAAAGCAGCCTTAAGCATGATGCTGCCACCACTACGCTTCACCGTGGGTATGGTGTTCTTTTGGTGATGCACTTTTGTTTTTGCACCAAAACCTACCTTTTTGGAATTGGTCTCATCAGACCGCAACACATTTTGCCACATGGTTTGAAGTGATTTAGTTGATCTTGTGTGTTTTTGTGAGAAAGGGCTTTGGTCTAGCCACCTTACCTCCATAGCCCAGACATGTGAATGTATATGAGAGCTTGTTGTCACATGCAGAGAGTAATCAGTACCTGTCAGATATACCTGCAGCTCCTGTAATGTTGCTGTAGGTCTCCCTTGTAAGTTTTTGTCATTTTGTAAATTTTGGAGGTACGTCCTGTTCTTCGTGATGTCACTGTGGTGATCTATTTTTTCCACTTGATGATGTTGAGTCAGTATTCCATGGTACATTTCATGTTTTGGAAATTCTTTTATACCCCTCAACTGATTGATTCCGTTCGACAGTGAGACCCTGTACAGGTTTTGTACGCTCGTTGCAGTCCATGGCTTCAGCGGTCAGATGAAATCAACAAGATGTGAAGAATATCCTACAGAAACAGCTGGTCTTTATTTGGGATTTCTAAGAATAATGTCGTGGATGACATCCTACAGACCATTCTGAACACAAACACATCACCAATTATAAAAGGGTGTTGCACACTTGCGCAAACAAGTTATTGTAAGTTTTCTATTTTTCCCTAAAAATGTTTCTGATTGTTTTTCCACATAATTTTTATATGTTGTAATTTCACATTGAGGGTGGAAACATTTGACATGATTTATCTTGTTTTCTTCTTTTCTTTTCTTTTCTTTTATTTATTTATTTTTACTGGGGTGTGTAAATTGTTTCCTTCCACTGTAGTTCGAATGACCTTTTATAGTATTGCTCCTTTTCGGGAATATAGATTAAACCCAATCAATTGTATATATGACATTTCTCTTATGTTGATCTAATCCTAAAACCTTAATTAATTATTAGTTTTAAATAGTTTATTATTTTATAGTGAATTTCCTTTATGTAGACAAAACTTTTAAATCTTTATTGATTGATTTAGACCTTCTCAATTAGGAATCCTGAGTTGATGGGGCCGTTTTCTTTGGTATCGTGTAGTCAGAGATTGAAACATTCAGAATTATGTAGCATTTCTGAACAATTCTTATTTACAGCAATTGAATCTTATTTTTGATGTGCTCCCCCCCCTTTGTAAAAGTGGGAAGTCCTAGTCTTACTCTGCCCTATTGATGCTTCAGTAATTCAGGATTCAACTGCATATTACACTATTCAGATTTCAGTTTCTGTACGCTCCGAGATGACCCCAGAGTATATTGTTAGATTCTGATTTTATCTTGGTGCTGTTTTGAAGCTGGATGTTTCATTGTCTGTACTTGTTTAATCTAAGCGGTGTTGATTATTGATTGACAGGTCACCCTTTTGTTAAAGACATTTCCCTAGTGTCAAATCAACATCAACACCGAATCACTAAATTTCCCAGTACTTATGCACCAAAATGCTTTGTTCTGCGTCCTATACAATGTCTTGCTTTCTGTCCAGTCAGCAGAGATGACGCAGATGTGACCCTAACACCCAAGTTAGGGTGCAGTGTAAACAACAAGTTTACACTGCAATCTAACAGTATATACTATTCAAGGTTGGGGTTTTTGTGAAACTGTACTAATGCATTTATTCAGTATGCAATAAGTTTGTTTTTTTTTTTCATGTTGAGTTTTAGGGTTATTTACTATTACTATTATTTATACTAGTTTTTTATTTGCGATTACTATTAATTGTTCAGTAGTTTGGTCCTATTTAACATTTGTACTGTTTTCTGAGCTTTGCCTGTTGAACACATTTAATATAACAGCAAATATAAAGCAAGAGAAGCTCCATATTGTTATACTACATTCATTATATATTTCATATATTGCAGAAACAGCTATATTTCTAGGATCTGTCTCTGACAAAAAGGCAATCAAACCAGAGCCCTGTGCCTGATATTTATTTATTTTATTTTTTTAATGTTCAGAATCAGTTTGCCATGGTGATACCACCTGTTTGGAGTAAAACATAAAAGAGGCACCAACAAAAAACAGATTTTTCCTACTTCGATAACAGAACAAAATAAATCATAGACCCTTGAAAACTTTTTTTTTTTTGTACAGACAGGAACTGTGCCAAGAAAAGTAACTCTAACTTCAGTTTGCCTGAAGTTAGCGGCAAAATTCAAAGAGATGTAACCATGGGGTTTTTTTGTTTGTTTTTTTTTTGCTTCAGATTTTCTTAAATAGGAAGCATATGAGCTGAAAATCTGCAGCACACCAGTGGTAAACTGGACAGCATTCTGATGTCTCTTTGATACCTTCCAGCATGCCAAGAGTTTAGAAGAAAGTCACAAATTGCAGAGTAGTGTTCTGGGGTGGAATTACATTTTAGTACTTTTTTTCTGAACACCAGAGGTGCAAGAGTGGAATGATACAATATTTATGCATATTAATACTTTTCTGTAAAACGACCAAACATTTGAACCTAGGATTTTATTTAGAAATTTGCAGATTTCAGGACTTTCGGATTCATCTTAAAGAATTTGGTGTTAAAAGATTTGTCACATGAAAATGAATCACATGTAATTGAATCACATGAATATGAATCACATGTAAATGAATCACATGCATGAATATGAATCACATGTAAATTAATTAAATTAAAATGAATAAATAAATCAATGGAAAAAAAAAGATTTGTCACATTTTGTTGTGAAGAATTCAAGCAACATGTAGCAATCGTGGTGAAGGCGACGAATAAGGTCGTAAGCAACATTATTAAACAACATTTGAATGAAAAAAAGCTACAAAGCTGTAGTCAAGACATTCAACTTCGCTCTTAGGTTTCATAATGTGCAGGTGGAAAGTACAACTAATTGTCCATGGACAGGTGCGTCGTGCTAGATTTCATAACACACTGTCAGACTAATAATAAGAAAGGTAAGAGAGAAGCCAGTAGTCCCTTGAAAAGAGTTGCAGGATTACCTGATGACAGCAGCAATAATAGTTACACAGAGAACAGCTAACAAAAAATTGCACTATGTTCATATATATAAGAACAAAATCACAAGCCATTGCATGTGTAAAATTTAAGTGGATATGTGCACTAGAAATGTATTAAATAAAATAAACATGTTGGAAGACTTGTTTCCCCTCACTGGGGACAAATGCTGTTACAGACATATGTACCACAATCATCCTTATTTTTATACCTTATGCAACACTTCAGAGATGCATATCTAAAAGCATTTAGACAAACAAGAACTTTATTGGAACAATATTATTGGAATTAAAAGTAGAACTCTTTGGCAATAATTCGGCTTGAAGAGTTATGAATAGGATCTCAAGAACACCATACCCACAGTAAATTACAGAGGATTTAAGGAGGATTTGAAATTGAGTCATCAGAGGAGAGCTTTGTAACCTTGCGGAATTGGCAATGACTTGGCAAGAAGAATAGGCCAAAATTGAACCATGCTGCTGCATATAT
>JAOUWY010000071.1:11627377-11639877 GCA_025728095.1 Prietella phreatophila | reverse complement strand
ATCAAAGCAAAGCAGACTGTACCGTACAATACAAGTAACTCGATAAAATTTTGCTAGCAGCACGTGGCTGTAACAAACACGGCAACAAATGCAGGCCAAGCGTGAAGAAATGTCGACAACTCTAGGCGAGTGAAAAATAACGGCGCTTACAAAGTATGAAGTTCTTGACAATCGGCTACCACCAGCCTGAACGGTTCACACAGGACAGAGTCTTGTGGATTCCTGCTGTCCATGCTAAATTCCGATCCTACTACCTGCATGTCACAGTGGAAATCAAGATTCATTGCATCATCAAACTAAGTGACGTTTTTCTCATCTTCACCAGGTTCACTAAGCCTGTTCCTGGTGTAGCTTCGGATCCCTGTTCCTGGGTGACAGAAGTGGAACCTAGTCTTTAGTTTTCTGCGGTTGTAGCCCATCCACCACAAGGTTCGACCTGTTGAGACGCTTTTCTGCTCACAACTTTTTGAGCTACTGTAGCCTTCCTGTCAGCTCAAACCAATCTGGCCAGTCTCCTCCCACCTCTCTCGTCAAGAAGTACTTAAAGTGTATGGGTTTTTTTTTTTTTTTTTTTGCATCATTCTGTAAAACTCTAGAGATTTGTTTGTGAAAACCCAGGAGCCTGTCTGGCACGAACAACCATGTCACGGGCACTGAGGTCTGATGTTTCATGTGAAACATTAAGCTGAAGCTCTTGACCTGTATCTGCACGAATTTACGCATCGCGCTGCTGTCACAGGTGTTCCTAATAAAGTGGATATAGGCTGATGATGGGTAGTCTAATACGTAAGAGATCTACTCTTTTCAAAGTTGCTGTCAGTTCGTTTTCTCCTGGCAGCAGTTGGTCCACTCAAATGAATAATTAATTTGCCCGAATCTCATTCAAAGGACAAATTATTTCTCAGTCACGTATATGAATACGTGTCGTCATTCTTGTTCCAGTACTGTAGAGGACATTTCCTGATGTATGTGTGCGGTAAGCCATGGAGTATCTTGGAGAACTTTTCAAAGAACTCTACCTTTTGTACGTTACCTCAATATACTGTTTTAAATTTTACCTTTTTCAATATTTTATTTCGTTATTGCACCTTAAACAAGAGCGACTTTGTAACACTCCTTTCAGCTTTGCAGATCCTAACACAGCATTAGGCTACTCTTGGCCAGTACTTAAGCTCTGTGTGTTGTCTTCAGATTCACTGAGCATTAAGTTACTTGTCTGTGAAGCTTTGTGTTGCCCTCTGCAGAGTGCATACAGAGCACCGTTGACTAGCATGTCCGACGATCACCTTGGACTGCGAGGGTTTCACAGTAGAAAACGAAAGCTGTGTTTCTAGGATTTTTAGACGTGTCATTCTCAGACATTATGGTGCATCTCCATCAGCTCCTTAGGTTGTGAATCATTATATCACACTGGTAAGGATGCTACACTTTCGGACATAATGACTCTAATGACGTGACTGCGTACTCGAGTCGTAAAACAGCACCATTGGCACTTATCAACAACAAGCAGGACTGGTATTGTATTAGGGATGAAAGAGAGGGTACCGGTTTCACGATAAAATTCCCTGATGGTTAGTATTACCATGTCACGTTTAATTATCGTTAAAACCGTGCGTGGTTACAGTGATTTGTAAAACTCATGGTAAATACTGTCCACACACGCCTAGCATGAGTCTGATACAGGCACGGCATGCAACGTCATTTTCTGAGCGTGAAAACGGATGCTACAATTAAAATCTGAACGCGTCTATTCAATTCGGCATGAGCCGAACGAGTCCGAGTCACAGCACAGATCAGCTGGAGTCTGATTTTATTCGTCACATTCGTCACGAAAGTGAAGCGGGGCTGGCCGGTGGGAGGAGCAAGGCGGGGCCGACTGACGAGACGATGGTGGAAGATTTGCGAGAGAATATAAGTTTGATTGTCAGTGTATTTTGTTGTTTTTGTGTTTTTCATTAATAATAATGTACCCACCTTTCAAGCAAATGCCGCCTCCAAATCGCTCCTAATTCGAAAGTCAAGTGCGCAGGGCCGCACGGGCATTCATAAGCCATTTAAAAGCAAGGGTGGAAATACTGGCAAAAAGTTGTTTATATTCGCAAATTAAGGGACTGTCTCTAAAGTTCCATACGACGTCGGTATACGCGTTTGAAGAGAATAACTTGCAGTCATAAAACCAACTGTGAAGTGTTTATGTAGATGTCAGTCTATTTTATTAAATGTCAATGGTATTACCTTGTATTTCACTACCTAATGGGCTCGTACACTAAATATACCATACTTTAAGGCTCTAGCATTTGAAGTGAATGACTTGCAGTCACAAAACCTCTTGGGAGGTTTGAAATTGTCCCGAGCGCTGTCACTGCCTTCTGCCCTGCACTCTAACTGAACTAAATGATTTGTATTACTGTAAAAAAGCCAAACGACGGTGGGGGCGGTGCCGCGGTGGGAAAGTCATGTCATCGCTGTGCGGCCAAACACCGTGTAACACCGACTATCACATCAAGCCTAGTGACAAGCATCAATCATTTTATAGTCAAATATAAAACCTGTTGAAATGACTTCAGTGTGTGTATCAGTACGTTTTGTACATTTTCAGCACAGTTTACCAATACCGTAATAATACTGATAACCGTGATCGTTTTGGTCACGATAATTGCGATATGAAATTTTCATACTGTTGCATCTCTAGACATAAATTTGTTGGCTTAATCTCTCACATTTCTGTCATGGTACTGCAAGCAGGATCGCAGGCTACAGTAGCTAGTGGATTAAAAAAAATCATTAAACACTTAAGTAGTTGGACTCAAATAAGCTGCATATAGACTGTCAATGTTAAACCTCTCTAATGCAAGTAATCATTTCAGAACTACGGTACTACAACAAGCTGCTTACATTTGTAGACGAAGTTGGCCGAGAGTTCGTCCACCATTTTTTTTTTCTTCAAGCTGAGAGGCTTCAGAAAAATCGTAAGTTCCAACATAATGAGCATCGATGCTCCCTGGTTTTTGCAGTGCATTGTGGGGTGTGGTGTTGTGTTTTTTTTAGGTAGCCAGTGAACGTTTCAGTGCACTGGAAAGATTTTGCGCTCGAGATGACCCTTAAAATGGCCGACTCCCTGATCGATGCCCTGACTACTGAACTAAGTAGCCATTTTGAGATCTTTGTTTAAGGATCTGGATAAAGTCTGTGTTAATTAATACTAGTTACATGTTTAGTGCAAATAATGAGAAATGATTCATTTCGCTGGAAGGGGAGGATACTTCTGTAATCGTAACATGCAAACAATTGTAATGTATGTTTTGCATTGTCAGATCACATTGTGAAGACACTCCCATTTCTGTGAATCAGTCATAAACATGACACACCCCCTCTCTGGCAACATCACTTTAGGCATGGATCTAGAAATCTTATCCCATTCTTGTAGAACTTAATTCAAAATGTTGCTAAGTTGGAAGCAATAGTGTGAGTTATTATGTCTTTTCTATCAACTCACCTTCAAAGTCCCCCTGAAATCAGAAAGGCAGTTTTAGAGCTTCTTGTCCCTTAGTGTTATGGACATAATACAACTAGAAAAAAATACTTTCTGAGATATCTTAATTGTGTAGTTTCACTTCTAGGAAAACTAGCTTTCCAGTTCAGAGAATTTGTTTTTATGATTTATACTTGGTCGCATAACTTCCTGTCCTTCCTGATCGTCCAATTAAATACTCTCTAGAGCCGTATATGTCCCGCCCACCGGGAGGCGGAACTTGTTTTTCACTAGTAGCTAGCTAGCTGAAAAACATGGTTGGCTTGGATTTTTGCTGTATGTCGTCCAGCACACTTCACTTTTCTAACCATTGTTTGATTGAGGGGGAAATGGCCTTTTGAAGAGGAAGTTTGTGTGAGGTCACAGTTACGTGACAGGAAGCGAGGTGATGTCCGAGGTGTTTTACCAAATTTTGGTTGGAAAACGTTGCTTCCTCAGACAGAGCGAGAACACGTTTCCAGCTTCCTGTCTTTATACTCTGTCATGGCTTCTGCATCAGGTAAGAGTAAATAACGGGCTCTCATTGGTCATCTCTTCACTGCTCTCCATGTCTAGCTAGCTCGCTACGGTCCTGTCTGGTTTGTTTAGATTTTGCCATGTAATGTATCTCGAGCGCTATTGGCCGTCATGTAACGCCGTCAATCAGTTCACCACGACGTCAGTGACTACATTTACATGGACAGCAATGATCTAATTATTGACGTTAATCTAAGTAAGGTAATAATGTGATTAAGGTGTTTACATGACTCTCTTGTTCGCCGTAAAACTGCCGTGTGTGATCGCGTCCTGTCGCAAAATGCGGTGAAAACGCTCACGCGACGTTCATAATGTGATTAAGCTGTTTACATGTCTGTAATGCACGTCCATAATACGATTAAAACAGGAGTATTCCACCTGTCTTAATTCGATTAGCGCTTACTTAGATTATGATCTTAATTAGATTAAGGTTGGTGTTTACATGGTAGTTTCTTAATGAAAGTATGGTCTTAATTAGATTAAGAGTGGATTATTGTTGTCCATGTAAACGTACTGACTGACTTTCTGTTTCAGGTGGAAATACTTCAACTTACAGAATCAAATCGCAGATGAGTAGTGGTTTCATGGGGAATTTAATAACTCCTTTAATGAGAGTTAAAAGTAGTGTATTGTGTGATCAAATGGCTTTGGTTCAACAGGACAGCAATTAGCTTGTTCCTTCTGTTGAACTACTTTTTAACCGATGAGGATGACCTTGATTATGTATAGCCTAAGCAGTTTTTAATGACTCACTCAGCTGGACAGTTTTCAGTTCACTATTCTGTCATGCTTCAGTCTCCTACGTTTATGACTCCTGGTCCTCTGTAGTTTTTCCGCCAGCTTGCAACATTTAAGTTGGCTCTTCAGAACTGAGAGCTGACTCCTTGTTTCAGTGAAATATAGGCTGAATTACTGCGACGTGCTGAGCTAGTGGTGTAAAAATCCACTGCTTGGAAATGTAGATTGTTTTCAAGCAAGCATGGCATCATATAGTCGAGGAGAAACATTTACATCGGGGGTGGTGGGGAAAACCTCTTTAACCAAAATAATAACAAATTACACCAATCATCCTCTTCAAAAGTTTACACCCCCTTGGCTCTTAATGTATCGTGTTGCCATCTTGAGCATCAGTGAATGTGTGCACCTTTTGGAATAGTCGTGTACGAGTCCCTGAGATGTCGTCAGTGTGAAAAGACTGATCTGAACATTATATAGCCGCTGGTATATATACACATATACACACACACACACACACACACACACACCTCGTACGTGGATGTGTGCAGCTGCGACGTGAGCGGTATTGTTTACTTACTATGGTGCATATCTTGCGTACATCTGGAGGATTAAAAACCGCATCTATTGGATAGCCCATCAGAGCCAAAACAAGTCTGTCCATCTGGTTTCTGAGTCGAACTGTATTATTTAGCAATTTCATGCACAGTAATGTTAAACACACTTTTTACCATAAGATTTTACCGTAGAAAATCCAGAAGACTGGAACCTGAAACGGACCTCTCGGTACGTTTTAAGAGGTTTAGTTCTTCACTGTTGATCTGTAATGCTCTATGGATTTGAGATGCAATGTTACTTCAGCTACTTGCCAAACAAAATGTCTGGCAACGTGGAATGTGTGTTGAGTTGTGACAAACTAAGATGAATAGAATATCTGGTGTGTGGGGGTGTGTGTGTGTGTGTCTGGGGTGTGTGTGTGTGAACTTTTGACCTAAAGCTGTACGATCTGTTTAGTACAGCTCCAGTCATCACAGACAAACGGGGAGAATCTTTGTCTTGTGGTTTAATACACTTTAACAGATGTAATATCCAGTACAAAACTGTTGTGGTTGGGTTTTTTTTTTTTTTTTTTAAATATCTGTATGTCCCAAGGTGTTTTATTTCAGAGCGATTTGTCAATAATTAAATTTTTAATTTCTTAATAAATGATGTCACACATTTGAACAGTTAATGACTGCAGTTAATATTGTCGAACCGTGAAAGAAATTGATTCCTATCATCACTTATGCTCCAGATTTGAGACCTCAGTGGTATGTGGTTTGTAACCAACATTCTTGTTGCGAAATTAATTCCCAGTAAAATTAAACTACAGCCGTTCACAACCTAAATGTCTAATTGCAAAACTGGTGATTCACATGGGTGTGTGCTGCACAACTCCTCTAATGTTGTACTGAAATGTGTCCAGATCAAAGCTGCGTGTGCGTGTTTAAATGAGCAGGTCTCTTTAATCTCGGTGGCATTAGGCTACAGGTGCCTTTTTGGGCAGCTTTCTAAAAACTTTTCAACTTTTTAAAATTTCTTTTAAACTCTGTTTGCTCAGTAATTTATCTGCACTTTGTCTGACAGTTTCTATGAATTTGGCTGAAGTGTAGAGAAGTAGTTTGGATCCAATGCATTTCAGATGATCGAGTCTGATTTTTATTATCAGTTTGTGGATTTAGTGGACGTCTGCTGAAAGCCAGAGACAGAGGATGGCTTATTAATTACAGCCTTCAGGGATGAGTTATCTCCCAAAAATATGCCAGAAGAGCAGTCTTTGTCTTTTTGTTTGTTTGTTTGGTTGTGGTTTTTATTCCCCCCCTCCAATCAACATTAATCTGGAATGATTGCTATTTCCGAGGTGTTTTGAACTCCCTGCTGTTCATTGGCCCTCTTGAACCCTTGCCCACTTCCACACGTCTCTCAGTAGTAATGTTTTGGCTAGGGGTGTAATGGAACGTAGTTGATCATCCGCGATCCGTACGGACCGCGCCCCACAGTTCAGCACGCATGTGACATGTGGGTTAATTGCGAAGTTTTAACTATCATTGGGTCCAAAAAATTATCTGATGGTTTTTTGTGATCCGTTGCATTCTTAGTTTTATCTGGTGCTCTTATCTCCACTGGATTTTACCGCTACCCTCTCTTCCTGTCAGGGTAAGTGAAGAATGTTTACTATAGTCTAGATAAATCTGTCATATTCAACTTGACAAGCTTTAGACAAGTGTATATACAATGGATATTAAGTCTACACACCCCAGTTTTAAATGGCAGGTATGTACACTTGTGTAACTGGGTTATTGCAGGGCTTGACGTTAGAGTGCACCTATGATGGTTTTGAAACGTGCCTAATTCTGTTTTAAAGCTCTCATACGATAGATTTACATGCTTCCGAGGTCAAAAAATACTTTTACGTGCTCATAATTTAAACTGCAGCATTACGTTTGTTTTTTTTTTTGCCCTCATTGTCACAAACGACTAGTTAAATGATTCATTGTAAAGGATTCATTCTGAACTCCTCCTTTCAGACAGCATACTCTGCTCTGATTGGTCAGATGTCCCTGCCTGTTGTGATTGGTCTACCGCTGTCAGCGAGCAGCCGATGAACACCAAACCTACGTAGGTTACTACAGGAAGTAAAGTCTGGAATTACTAACGACTCGTTTCAGCTGTTCAGAATCGGTTCCTTCTTTTGGGAGTCAATATCTCTTTGATTTTTGAAACGTTGCAGACATTTTTACATTCACAAACAGCTCTATAACACACTACGTGAAAGGTAATATTTGAAAAACCATGATGGGTGCACTTTAAACATAGTGATGTGGTTGTCCTTCAGACGAGTAAAATTGTCATTCACTAGATCAAATAAATAAAGGTAATTGCCCGGAGAGGAAAAAAATGACATTTGTGGTGTAAATATAATTATTTAGGAGCAATATACTCTCATCAGTGTTCTATCAGCTTATAACACCTTCCTTGAGTCCTTCAACTTTAAACAGCACCACATCAAGCAGTGATGTGGTAGCAGGCAACAGCACTGGGTAGCGATGTAGCTAGCAGTGTTTATGGCAAGTGTGGGTCGCTGCAGGTTCGGAGTAATGGGCGTGTCGGAAGGTCTTTTCAGTTGGTTGCGAAAGCTCTGTTCCACTGAAAGGCGGGTTGTAAGCTTAAACGTTATTTGCCAACAGGTTTATTAACAAGAAGTGACAAGTCTGACGTAAACAAAGGGTGTGTACGTTCTTTGACTGTAAGCATGGAGACAATTACAATAAATATCAAATATATATTTATCTTATAAATTAACTTCTTTCTGTCAACTGAGATGACATGATATTGTGGACATGGTTACTGACCTCATCACCAGTGCGCGTTTGTGTCTGCCGAAAACAGTAAAATCATTCTAAAGCAACAGATACAACGCAAATGTAGCAATTATGTTTGTATTTTAACCAGCTATTGTAATCTCACACCACTTGCCTCCATCTTCTTCCAGTCTAAAGCAAATGACATATCTATATGGTTAATGCTGATAGGCCACCGCAGATCCAAGCAAGAAGCTGCTTTAGACACGCCCCTACCTTTAGATGCGCCAATTTTCTCCGACCTGCAGTTATCCCGATCTCGTTTGCGTTAACATTACAGCAGTGTGGTGAAATAGGTGTAAGAAAAGCATTAAGATAACAGTCCAGTAGACCAGTGAAACTAGGCCCATGTAAGTAGTTTAAATGTTAACGAGGTCCGATATGCTTAATGTATGCTTATCTCGATCATCAGTAAATCCCTTATCCAGGTTAAGAAACACTGGGTGGGTTTCACCAATAAGGATTAATCGTAAATCTAGATTAAATCGAAGTTTGTCTAATGATTCTTTTGCACCAACTTTAAAGCTTGTTGAAAAAGAAGCAGGTTTACATATAAACCGTCACTTTAATCCTGGATTTAATTTCACAATAAACCTGGATTAACTATAATCTTGTTGCTCCATCACTTTAAACTCCGATTTAAATTTCAGTTAGGGATTACATTTAAACCTGCTATTGAGGAGGTTTAAATCGTCCAAATGGCAGCACTGATTTGGTGGATTGGAGAAAATGAAAGTGTTCCTCGCAGAAAAATAAGGGACCCTCTCAACCCTGTTGAGTTTTATGATCGTGCTGAATAGGGGAAAAAAAATAAACTATGATTTAGGTTAAATAAACTAACCTAGTCAATCAGTTAGTCTATACAACTAAAATTCCGCGATGGCTGACCGATGATTGGGATACATTTCCGCATCCTTTTTTCATAACCTGTTAGATTCTGTGGTCATTTTTTGAATAAAATTTTTCATTTATGTAAATTATTTTTTTTTGAGTTCGATGCTTTGCCAGGCGCTTGGCCGGTTTGCGGAGGCTTGAGAAACGACGCACTGCACTGCTTATGGCTGAGGGAAAGCCGAATCGAATTCTGATTGGTCAAGCTTGTATCTAAGCAAACGCTTGTTTAAACCTGTACTTTCCTGGTTTCTGCTGTATGCGGTACCCTACGATCTCTAGACTGTTTTCAGCAGCAGAAGAATGTAAACTTGGTTATAACTGAATAAATCACAAATAAAGGCTGCTATTATTATTATTATTATTATTGTTGTTGTGGTTGTTGTTGTTTTTATTATTGACATTTTCAGGTTACTTGTCCAGTCGGGCAAGTACAATTTTCTTTCTCTTGTCCTGGACATGTGTTAACGTCTAGCCTTGTATTTTTCCTATTTTATTTAATTTTTTTAATGTATCTGATTTGTTTTTCCACTTCGTTTTTATACGTTATAATTTCACATTGGGGGTGTACGGACATGATTATCATTAAATCTTGGTTTAATTTTTTACATCACAAAAACCTGCCATTTTAACAAGGGTGTGTAGACTTTTCATTATTATTTTTTATTTTATATCCTCTGTGGATGACATCATATTAGGGATTCCACCGAAAATGTTCAAAAGTTCAGAACTTCTGAAATGTAATATCCAGAAAATAAATAAATACTTAAATTCAAATAAATTAGTGTGACTGGAAGAAGCTGCACTTGTTTTTTGTCAATTTCTATAAATAAATGGTACCGTAATTTAAAAAAAAAGAGAGAATTTTTGCAGAGATTAAACAAAGTATCCTCAAACACAATCAGTACGTTTACATGGACAACAATAATTTGATATTAAGACGATACTCCGATTAAGAAGCTTGCATGTAAATGGCGATTATTGATGACCTTAATCCGATTCATACTCGAAGTAAACACAAATGGAATTAAAACACGTGGAGTATTTCCTGTATTAGTCGCATTATCAACGTGTATTACACCTTAATCACACTATTAATGTCGTGTAGGTATTTTCACCACATTTTGCGACAGGACAGGTACACACACGGCAGTGCTCGACCATTTCACGACAAACGAGAGCACGGCTGCATCCAAAACCACCTACTTACCTGCTGAATAGTAGGTAAAATACATGTAGTTCTGCTACTATATAGTAGGTAAGTATGCGGTTTGGGACGCAGCCCACGGCTTCAAGCACTCGTCTGTTTTGCACGTATAGCACGACAAATAATTAACCGCACTCGAAGTGTTCGTTAAAATAAAAACACCCAAAACTATATACAGTTCCATAACGAGGACGTACTGTATGTTGATGCGTGAAGTTCTGGAGGGACGTCGGATGTGCGTGGCGCGGTGACGTAATGACGTGTGACGTTGATCGATCCATGTTCTATTACATGTAAAACCTGAACATGTAAGGTGTATACTAATGTATACTCATGTAAACACCTTAATCAGAATATTGTCTTATTCAGAGTAAGGTCAGTCAGTATGTTTACATGGACAACAATAATCCACTCTTAATCTAATTAAGACCATAATTTGATTAAAAAACTACCATGTAAACACCAACCTTAATCTAATTAAGGTCATAATCCAAGTAAGCTCTAATCGAATTAAGACAGGTGGAGTACTCCTGTTTTAATCGTATTATGGACATGCATTACAGACATGTAAACACCTTAATCACATTATGAACGTTGCGTGAGAGTTTTCACCGCATTTTGCAACAGGATGCCATCACACACGGAAGTTTTACGTTTTACGGCGAACAAGAGAGTTCGGCTGTGTCCCAAACTGCATACTTTCCTACTACAGGCTTGTAGTGAGGAAAAATACATGTATGTCGGCTACTATTCAGTAGGTAAGTATGTAATTTGAGACGCACCCCACGGCTTCAAGCAGTCGTCTATTTGCACGTACAGCATGACAAATAATTAACTGCACTTAAAGCGTTCGTAAAAAATTAAACAAAAACACACAAAACTGTATACAGCACCATAACGAAGACGAACTATATGTTAATACGTGAAATTTTGGAGTGACGTCGAACGTCGTGGCTCGGGGACATCATGATGTGGGCTATTAATCTAATTATGATCTATAATATGTAAAACGGGAACATGACAGGAGTATTCTAAAAGCGACTCATGTAAACACCTTACTCTTACACATTATTACCTTACTTAGATTAAGGTCAGTAATTAGATTCCTGCTGTCCGTGTAAACGTAGTCTGTGTTTATTTCTTAAATCCATCAATATTACAGTATTACAATTCCCCCCCTCCCCCCCTTCAATCCTAGATATTGTGATGGTTATGGTGTATAGTAGAAATAACTTGTCCTGGCAAATTACAAATTTAAATTATTAGCCAGGACATATAATGTACTTTTCCCAAGGTGCCTAGTCATTTGTCCACTACTGTATATGGGTGTAGATGGTATAGTAGTGATGCAGTGTGTGTTCTTTCTTTAAGCTTTGTCTCAGTGCTGTAAGTCGACAGGCCGTGTAGTTTTACTCACATGGCTATGTCAGCAAACTGGCTTCTCTGGTAAAGATTTCACTTTTTTGTTAAAGTAATCCGGTGTGAACTCTGAGGTCACAGTATCAGGTCATTCAGATTTCCAGCCGAGTTGGATTGTTTTTCGATTAGTTATCATAGACATAGACTGGAAACGCACGGTCCTGTCGGTAGCAGGACGTAATGTACTCAAAGAGCGCTTGGAGTGATTAGTCATCTGCTAGATGTGAGAGGAGCGCTGCCTCTGCGAAATGTAAATGACGTTCTGGCCTGAAGTGTTAGTCTGGCATGTTGGATGGTATAAAAACCATATTAAAACCTCCATCTTGATGCATAGTTCTGTGTCTATTTTCATTCCTGAGATTCTCCTTTATGTGTGGTCCAGCTTTTACTGTCTTTTCCAAGGTTAGAATTGAAATAAAATCAAATTGAATGACTGATTTTTATTTTTAAAATGTTACCGTATAATTGTTGCATATTTGGCCAACAAAAAAGTCTGTGAGCCGGAAGCTTTTATTCATCACACATGCGTTTCTTCACTTATCTCAGATTGTTTGGAAGCTGTGGTCAGAGCGCAGCACTCTTAACAGTAACAGTTGTTATTGTTAGACAACACACCCCGTCACGTTTTTTTATTCACATAAAAATACAGAAAAAATGATGACTGTATGTGTAATACTATGCAGTGAGGGGAAAAAGTATTTGATCCCCTGCTGATTTTGTACGTTAGCCCACTGACAAAGAAATGATCAGTCTATAATTTTAATGGTAGGTTTATTTGAACAGTGAGAGACAGAATAAC
>JAOUWY010000071.1:11499870-11518024 GCA_025728095.1 Prietella phreatophila | reverse complement strand
ATGCTCCCTGGGATAGGCTCCAGGTTCCCCGCGACCCTGAAGAAGGAATAAGCGGTAGAAGATGGATGGATGGATAAGTGGATATTATATACTCCTATTGCAATTTAAGTAAAAGCAAACAAACAATATAGAGTAGAATATTGCACCAAAAATGCTATTGCATATTGAAATGCTAATGCAGAACACAATGCTAACACTAATACTATCATCATGTCTATGGAGAAAACAAGTTTCATAAGTCTGTTTGTATGTGGAAAAAAGCTTTTCTGGTGTCTGGTGGTTTTGACACACATTGATCGGAAGTTCTTGCTGGAAGGAAACAGTTCAACTATGTATTGGCCAGAATGTGAGGGGTCAGTGATCATTTTTTCCCCCTCATTCATTTCTTGGCCTTGAAGAGAACAGGTCCTTGAGCTGTTCAGCTGAACTGTCAATATGTGGTCTGGTCAGCTCATTACTGGTTGTAGATCCAAACCAGAGCATTACAGGGTTGGTGAGGACGATTGTGCAGACATGGGCCAAGAGGGCTTGTGGTAAGTTGAACTTCATCAGCTGTCACAGGAAGAACATCCTCTACTAGCTCTTAAAGGCTGTACTCTCAGAGTAGACTTCCCTGAAAGATAGTGGTTCCAAGGAACTTGAAGGCTTTCATCCAAGTCCCTAGGTAGGCGGGTCATTTGACATTATGCCAGGTATTTTACCTCTTGTTATTCAACCTCAATGCAAGGTACTCAAGAACCTTATGATGGTTGATGAAAAAGACTAGGAGAAGACTCCTGTTCATGGCTATATCCTGCTTATACTGTTACGCCTTCTGGTCTCTGTTGTGCCCTAGTATTTCAAAGGCTAGTGTGGCCATCATTGGGAGTGTGGCTTCTGGCATCTGGCTTCATAACCAGATACTGGGAACAGTGGTAAGGACTTAATGGTGGTAATTAATGATGAAGTACAAGCATCTCTGTGACCTGGCTACAAGCTCAGGCTGAGAAATTAAAACACACACACAATGTTGATCAACTTACTATATAAAGAAATGTCCATGGACCCATCTAGGAGGAACTTACAACACCGCGATTTGGGTCCAGTGTTAGCAGCAGATCTAACACAGAAGAAAATTGGGCCAAAATGTCTTTAATTGAGTGGGTAGAGTTTCTTGAACTAAGTGATTGCAGAAGCAGAACTCTAGTACTGGTTCTTGTGTTATTGCCATTCTCCTGGCTTCATGTTGATCCAGGTTGGAATTTTGATGTGGGAGCCATTAAAAAGCTGTGCAGAATTTATGGGATTGTTAAGATTTGAACAATCCTCATTTACCCGCAAGGATAACCATATGCATGGAAAATAACCATACTATGTACAAAATTCTATGGTCATTTCTTGAAAAAAACAAAAACCAACCATTTGCATATAGTAGAGTCTAGGACTTTGAATTTAAGGAATCCAACAACCTGGACAATTTGGTTCTAAGTGAGTATCAGGAGATTTGATGCAGATGGCAGTTCAGGTGTCTTTTTGAAACCATAAAAGATTATATTATTTAATATGACACATCAGGAAGAAGATTCTTGACCTTTCAGGCCTTTGCTATCCTAGCACTTGGGTATGCCAATGTCCACAGCTAGATGCAAGGATGGTTGCCATACCAGTTGTTCTTGGCAATCAGATAAAGCCCTGTGCATCTGAGATTCTTTCTGAAAGAAATATTTTACATAAACATAAGATGATGGAGCTTGAAATGGTCTGAGTTGTATCCCAGAGCTCTATTCGCATAACCCTGATTTATATGATTAGTGGAAGAATTGTTATTCTTATTCTCTTTAGTTTTAAGGCTATGTTTCATTGGTTCATTGGCAATAAACAGTGTTGTCCTATTAGACATGGCTGAACAAACCAATTAGATTGTAATTTTATTTTAGTTAGTTGAATGTAGTGTACTCTAGGGAATGCTACAAACTATTTGGCTAAATATACTCTGGAATATGCATTGTTTAAGAAAATAAGGAAAGTTCTGGAAATAATACTCAGGAGCAACTATCCACTGGCAACAAACTTTCTCATATCTCTTTCTTTCTTTAGATGGTACAAAGGCAATATTTTTCTTCTTGTTTCCCCATGTGACCATCCCTGTGCAAGATTTAACAGTGGGCAAACATACTAAGAAAAGTTGTCTACTGGGTCAGTGGTGGTTAAGTAGGTAAGGCATTTGGATACTGATCTGAATGATGACTACACTGTAGATCCCAGCACCACCATGGTTTATTCAGTTGAGTAAACTGGATGAAAAAAGTATTTCTTTTTGCATTACAAATTCTACATAGTACCATAATATATAGCATGTGGGGATAGAATGCCAGTAAGTAGTGTTTCTACAAGGGGACGTACTATTTTGTCATACTATGTTGTACAATATATTTCTTCTGGTTTCCTTTCCTTTTTTAATATAAATACAGATTACTGCCCTCTCCTGGTATGGTGTCTTAATGTCTGCACAGAATGACCTGTATGCCAATTTTTAGATGTGGTGTTTGTAATGTATTTGAATACAGTTTTTCACAGATGATATGATGCAATGAGAGGCAATCATCAATCAGATTTGGTTAATGCATTTCAGCATTCATAAGTCTTTAAATCCAATTTTTGTGTAAGTTACTCAAAAAAAGAGGAATCCATTACAGATTACTAATTACTACTTTTAAACTGCAATTCGATTACATTACTGATTGCTGCATGCAAAAAGTAACCAGATTAATAATTACTTTACTCTGAAGTTACTTTAAAAAACCTGTCTTTCCTACAAAAAAAGTTCTGAAAAAGTACTGAAAAGTTGAATTTATCATAAAACTTGCCTCGGGTGTTGTCACTGTTTGTAGGAGTACCAGACCGATAAAATCTAAAACTTTTCTCATTCTCATATCAGGTTCTGTTTATATCATGTTCACATAAACTGGAACTCATACAGACATTTACACACCTTGATTTCCTGTTCAGCATGAGAGGATGCTATCATTTCAGTTTCACCCCCTTTACTGATTAAAAATAAAAATAAAAAATCTGTGTACATCCATTTTTCCTCACACTGACCGTGTGAGCTAGCGTTGGCAGAATTGAAAGACTGTCAGCCAATAAGACAGGAGTGTTTCAATGTATTTTGATGACGGATTCCTCCGTTCACTGAAGATATAAAATTACAACACTACCGTCTTTTATTGACTTTCAGTTATGTAGTGACAAATTATTATACATAATAATAATTATTATTGGCTAAAGAAAAAGTCTTCAGGGCTACAGCCCCCAATGCCCAGGCCAGGTTATGCCCCTGTCAGCTGCGCAAAAATGTGATTTATTTTAAAAATGCAACGTACTTAATATCGTTTTCTTAACATTGAATTTGTAATGCAAGTAGCGTAATTTTATTGACATTAGTAACTGTAATCAAATTATATCAATTTAAAATGTAATGCGTTGCATTACTGTGTAATCAGAAAAAAAGTAATTAAATTCGATTATACCCAACTCTGTTTAAAAATCTGTAAAATCTTTCTGAAACCTCATATGCATCAAAGACAAATCATACAGTGTCTGAGAGACCTTTAAAGAATTGGCACACATTTGGGCTTCCCTTTTCAAACCCCCCATCCAACAGTGAACACAGAAAAGGAGTTTGAAATGGATTACAACAAAGATAAAGCTAGCCCAAGGTTCATATCCAGGACAGTTTCTCAAAGCAAACATTCAGTGACACCTCACATTTATCAAAGCCCTTAATTCATCGTCGCTGCTCTGGATCTTTGATGTCAACCACCCACTACTGGACTGGACGATGGTCAAAGTCAACAACTCTATAAAGCCACACTTGTTCTACTGTATATTCTTCTGCCAGAAGAGAGAAGAGAACTATTGTATATACCATCAATTATGCTATGGAACAGAGGAAGGAACTGCATGCATTTTATGTGGTAACACTTAACTAAGGTTCACAAATCTTACCCAATCACCTGAGCCTCTAAGTCATATATGAATAGGCAGTATTAATGGATTATACCATCATTACCTCATTCTATTGATTAAAAGTGTGACTTGCAGTATTAATAAAGATCATTTACATATTAATATTCTTTTTGTAGGGGCTTGAATCCCACCCCACTCTTGCATGTTCTCTCCATGCTTCAGGGGTTTTCTCTGGATAGTCTGGATCCATCCCCAGTCCAAAGACATGCACTATAGAATGAGTGGCATTTCCAAATTGTCCATAGGGTGTTTGACTGTGTGTGAGATTGTGCCCTGCGATGGGTTGACAACCAGTACATAATATCGGGGATATTATGTCCTTATGCCCTGAGTTCCCTGGAATAGGCTCCAGGCTCCCCACGACCCTGTGTAAGATAAGTGGTATGGAGAAAAAAAATGGATGGGTGTTCTTTTTGTACACAATGTTGGTTAGTCCAAAAGTAAAGCTATTTAAGTAGCTTGGAAAAATTACTTTAAGGAAACATGACCAAAATAAACTCGCTTTATTGGTGTGATGTTTTAAAAATGGGTGTAGTGATAATTTGTGGAGAGGTTGATCCATTTAAGCACACAGTAATGATTATGGCACAAGCTACTTAGAATGTGCTGTGTGTTTTAACATGCAAATACATGTAAATAAGCTTTAATAATACTGCAACACATTATATTAATGTTGATATTTAACTTTTGTGATTATTATTCTATATGCTTCAGTAGTTCCTGATAAGTATTAATATAAGCTTATTTGTTCCCTGGTGGTCTAGTGGCTAATGCTACCATGCTCTCACCACTGCATCCAAGGTTTGATTCAATCCCAAGCCCGAATTAAATGGGAGGGTTGTGTCGGGAAGGGCATCAAATATGCGGACAAATGATCTGCTTTGGTGACCCCTAACGTGGGCAACCAAATAAACAACACTTAATATATACTTATTTGTAGATGTTGTTTTAAAAATGGTCTAATGTAAAGGCCTACAACACTTACATTAGTATTGCTTTATAGACAGGAGCTTGGACTACTGTCTGTGTGGAGTCCACTTATTCTCCAGTTTCATACCAAGAGCAAGATACAGTGAATGAATGAATAAAAATAATAAATATGAATAAATATCTATAAGAGATACAAACAGTGAAAAATTCAATGTTTGACATCATTCAACAACAAAGTTGCAGGCCATGTTCAGCTAACTATTCAGTTTGCCGATAAGGCCATGGTTACTTTGTATTGGATGAACACTTTTCCTGTACGCTAGGATGTAGCATCCAATGACCAAAGAATGTATGTAAGCATAACATTTTTATCACAGATATCTGCAGTCTGGTGCTTTTAGGGTTTCTGAAGGTCTTGCGTCAATGTACTTCATTTAACGGAATGCAGTTATTTTCCTGGAACCTCTCCCTAACAGAATTGTTAGTGGGTACGAAAATTGTAAATATGTATCTTTCCAGTGTGATTGAACTGTACCATGTCCAAGGATCACAGCTTGAGAATTGCAGAAGTTAGTTGTGTCTTGGGGTCATAAAATCACCTACATCCAAATACCCAAATAGAGCTTTTTAGTAATAAACACCAGAGGTGGTTTTGGTGCACACAGAGAGGTAGCCATGTGGAAAAGTACCTCATGCCCACGGTTAAATATGGTGGATCTTTAATGTTTTGAGGCTGTTTTTCTGCCAGAGGACCTGGACATTTTGTTAGGATACATGGCATCATGGACTCTCAAATATGAACCGATATTAAATGAAAACCTGACTGCCTCTGCCTGAACGCTTAAAATGGGCCGTGGTTGGATCTTCCAGCAGGACAATGATCCAAAACATACAGCAAAGTCAACACAAAAATGGTTTAGTGACCACAAAATCAAGGTCCTGCCATGACCATCCCAGTCCCCTGACTCAAAACCCATAGAAAACCTGTGGGGTGAACTGAAGAGGAGAGTCTACCAGTGTGGACCTCGAAATTTGAAGGATCTGGAGAGATCTTGTATGGAGAAAAGATCTCAGATCCCTTGAAATGTATTCTCCAACCTCAGCAGGCATTATAGGAGAAGACCCAGAGCTGTTATCTTGCCAAAGGAAGCAAATAATTATTACACACCTGTATTTAAGAAAAATATTTTTGATAAACCTATGTTTTATTTACAATCGTGTGATATCCATGAGAGCAGAGTATTTTTGTGAATTATTTTTAACAAAAGATCAAAAGGATAAACAATAAAGACAGTTTTTCACAGCCTTCTTTGCTCATATGTACCAAGGGTGCCAATATTAGTGGAGGGCACTGTATGCATGCTATTTTTCTGTAAGGGTCTGACTCGTGACAGCATACAGAACAGCATGTGAAAACGTAGGGTTGTGAAACACACACACACACACACACACACAATCACACAAACACAATCTTGGCCTCTACCTCTAGGCCGGATGCACTATCAGGTGGACCCGATATAGTTGGCAGAAAGCAGATCTTGAGAGACAGAGAGACTCAACAATGACGGGACGTCAGCACCTGTCCTTGACCCTGTTAAAATCTACTCCGGCCTCTCTGGAAAAATGCTAATATGAGGACAGAGGTGGGAGAAAGAGAGTAATGCGCAAAAAAAAAATAAAAAAAAAAAAATTAAAGAAATAATTAAAACGAGAATGAGACCTGTGTCAAGGTTGCTTAATGACTCTTGTCAAAACAATTAATGTATTGATGTTTTCTGTGATGTGCAATTCTACAAAAGAGACAGAAAGAGACCTGGGACATGTGTTTTGAAACTCTATACTTATTTCTGCTCTTTGTATAAAGTGGAGACGTGCGGACACACACACACACACACACACACACACACACACACACACACACACACACACACACACACACACACACACACACATAGGCCTCATAGCTCAGCTGTTCTCCTTTAAAACCTTCTATAAAATCCATTCGTTCTACTTACAGAGAAATCTACAGGTGGTTCCTGCAATACATGGAAGAAACAGAAACTGTAAAATGAAGAACAAAATCCCTGCTTCAGGCCAGCTTGAAGTCTTATAAGAATGCCAGCAAAAACATTTACAATAAATAAGTGTGATTTTATAGTGGTATAAGTGGCCATCCTGGTTTATCAGTCAAACTGATGTATCCATTTATCACTGTCACTTGCAGGTGTAGATATACCGTCACCCCATGAGCTATCGGCAGTCCATTTTCATTCCCTGGTCGGCTCTCGCTATTCAATACAAAGTACATCAATATAAGATTAGGATCTCAATAAGGCACACGAAGGATCTCATGACCCAGGATTAATTTAACACATTACTTCACCGTCTGAGACCCAGGTTATAATACCTTCCATAGGCGCTATGAAATAAAAGCGAGTCCACAGCCAAAAGAACATCTGAAAGACAGCACTGCTTTGGAACATGATCCTCTATCATTTGTGCACTGCAACAGCTCTTATAAGGTTACAAAATGTTTTTCATTTTGGTAATACCTCAGAAGAATATAATAGTATTTATTCATCTGAAGCCAAACCGAGTCTTGCCTTCACTTGCTTCGAGTGAACCCATAGTTCTTCAACTCTTGGCTGACTGTGCCTGTCTAGAATTAATCAACACAGAAAATATGTACAATATGGACGGGTGCATGATTCTGCGCACAACTGCTGATACTCGTATATTAAAATCACCAGTGAAATACTCAGTATATTCACTCACTCATTCAACTTCAGTAATCGTTTTATCCTGGTCAGGGTCACGGTAGGTCTGGAGTCTGTCTTGGGAACACTGGGTGTGAGGCAGGAATACACCTTGAATGAGATGCCAGTCTAACACACTCATCCACATTTAGGGGCAATTTGGAGTAGCTAATTCACCTAGTAGCATATTTTTGGGAGTTGGGAGGAACTTCAAAAACCAGAGGAAATCATGCAGACACAGGAAGACCATGCAAAACTCACAACAGACAGTAAAATGAGCACAGGATTGAAACAGGAAATCTGGCAGTAATGCTATCCACTGTTGCCACATCATATTCAACATATTACTTTCCAAAATGTAAAAAAAAAATGCTACTGATTTACATGAATGGTTGTATTTGTATGGTACATTTAACAGTAGATACATACAAAGAAGACGAAAATGGTGAATATAAAGGAGGTGTATCAGGTGTAACAGCAGAAATAGTGTATCAGGATGTTGCACCAGTGGTATGTAAGTAATTTGGCCTAAAAATATGATAATCTCCACTATCATTTGCCATTATCTTTGTCTTCAAAGCTATGTATAATCAGAGTTTGTAAATCTAGTAAGCAAGTGGTGAGATAGGACACACAAAGACCATGTTTATTAATGTGAATAGTTCATTCATTCATTCAGTCATTCATGTACCCCAGTGGTCAGGGTCATTGATGTGACTGTCACAGATTAGGATACTAGTTTGTTATTATTTTGGGAAATAGAACCATATTTGTTAGAAAGATTTACAGGAAGGTACAAACAAAAATAATAACTGGGTGAGCAGTATTTAAAAAAACAAAACAAAACAAACAAACAAAAAAAACAATCCCATGTACATCTCTAACAGAAACCAGTTATGAAGTAGAGTGATGTAGCTGAAGTTGAGGAACTGTCGGAGACAGAATTCACACACTGTAATAATAGTGCTGGCATTTCTAACACTGGTTTTTTCCAGGGTTTTCCAGCATTTCTATGGGGCATACTTGCAACTATTATCATTAATTAAAACTATCAGGTTCATGCTGTTTGGATATTTAAAACTAACCTGACACAGACACAGATGGTGTCATTGTTCTACACTCCCATAAAAAGCAATTATAAGAAATGGCATTCAAATCCAAAGCTGCATAATGCTAGCTCTTGTATGACCACAGATATCCTGGTTACATGAGCAAGATTGAGAAATGTTGCAGCGCTGACATTTGAGCTAGAAATACTGGTATACGATAAACATATCATATCATATCACCCTGAGTGGCACTGCTAGGCTTTGTTTGGGTTTGAAAGATTCGGCCTCAAAACATGAAGCTGGGAAAAAAATGGATGAGTGACTGTGCGAAAAGATAGACCGCATGCCCAAGAGATAGAGCGGCTGTGGAGGCAGGGTAGGACATGGCAGAGGGAAAGAAAACACTCCGGGGTAGACAAATTTGGTGCTTGCAAATGTTAAAGCTTCACTGACACATGGTAAAACTAGAACACTTGAAAAGGCACCTCACATTGCTCAGATAAAGTGTCTGTCGTTGATCTATGGCTCCGACTGCCTAGGTTGTCGTATCTCAGTGTGTGTAGGTGTACAAATGTGAGGAAACACCAGGAGTAATGATGATTCCTTTTCCCCGATCATTAGGTCACAGGGTACATGGTTAAAAATCTTCTCATACTTTGATGTCAAGCCTGAAGCAGATTTAAAGTGGAGAAGGATACTTTATGGACTCAGTCCTATGTAGGACTGAGCAATCAACTCTGACCATTGTGGAGATGATGAAGTGTGAGAGAACCATGGCTCTAAGTCAAGCATGTGCTGACAGATGTGGCATTCACTGATCATGGGTAATTCATCCTTAAAATTTCACTAGTTGGTTTAGTGTGACAGTTCTTCCATGACTTATTGCAAGTCATTGGAACAGCTTTGGCTGCTTGTGACAAAGATCCAGAAAGTAGCTTAGCTAAGGGTGCAAAGAAAAAATCGAACCCTGATTCAAGTGTACATTTTGATGGAGGTTTCTCCATGCAAATACTGTCATACTATATAATTGCTATTATTTTGAGGACCAGATATAGGACCACATGCATCAACTTCACTGAGTCTGTGCTTCATTAAGAAGATTATCAGTTTATACTCTACAGTACTATTCACTCTTCAACAAGCAGCAGTGCAGGGAATCCTTGCTGTCATGTTGCCTTCTAGCTGTGTTAGCTAGTTAGCTATGTCATGGGAAAACTAGGAATTTTATCCCAGCAGCAAGTATTGCTAACATTAGCAAAAGTTTGTTAGTTAGCGACTTCCTTTCCTAAATTAATATTTGAATTACTCCGGAAAATGAAGTATTCTCTCTAGAACAGCAAGAGGGAGCGTGTACAAGATAAATATATATATTAGGAAAGCACACATTTAGAAAGTTTTCTGCCAGTTTAAGTTTTAAATAGCAGTTCAATAAGAATCACAGTTTTTTATGCACTTTGTTGAAGTACACTGCATTGGCTTAAGGTGAAATTTCGCATTGATTATAAAATACTACTATTAACCTATAAAGCACTGAACGGTCTCGGGCCAGAGTACCTAAGTGAACTTTTGGTCTTCTATGATCTTCCACACCTACTTAGATCAAAAGATGCAGGCTATTTGTTGGTACCTTGAATAGTGAAGGCTACAGCAGGGGGAAGAGCTTTCTCTTTAAGAGCCCCACAGTTATGGAACAGCCTTCCATTTAGTGTTCAGCACTCAGACACAGTCTCAGTGTTTAAGTCTAGGCTGAAAACACATTTGTTTACTCAAGCTTACTATGAACAGATTTTCTTTTATGCAAACTATACAGACTTATCCATCACTGGATAGTAAGCATACCTAGTAATCTCTCTCTCTCTCTCTCCTTACCTCCCTCTCCTTCTCCCTCTCTCCTTCTGTCGAGCCACACATGATTTACAGAGATGTCAGTGATCCTGACCCTTTCTGCTCTCCGGACCTGCCTGATTCTTCCTGATGCCCTAACTCTGGACAGAGCTCTCATCAAGTGAAGGCTACAATCTGGAGATTGCTTTGGATGGTACTGCTTGAAGTACCATGAAATGGTTTTGGACCTCAATTCCACATGGACATTCTCGCAGTGTTTGCTGGGACTACAGTTGCTGCTATGGCCTTGAGACTGCAATTACCTCATACAATTTTGCACTCAAGTCTCCTTTAGTGAACAGTGGATTAGTTCAACAAATACCTCATTTAAAAACCATAATGAACTTTCTTTTACTTTCACACTAAGGATGGGTTCCCTTCTGGTTTCTCTCAAGGTTTCTTCCTCATATCATCTTGGGGAGTTTTTCCTCACCACCGTCTCCACTGGCTGGCTCAATAGGGATAAATTCCCACACATAAAATCTCTATCCAGTGTTTTTATATTTCTGTACAGCTGCTTTGAGACAATGTAAATTGTTAAAAGTACTGTTTAGTGACTTCTGAAGTAAGCTGAGAAATTTTAGTCTTGTAATTTTTAATCTTTCACCTCTAGTTACATCAGTTAAAAGTATGCACCTGAAACACAAAGATAAAAAGGACAGGATGAATCATAAAACAAATCCCATTTACAGCCTGATGCATGCATTCAAATAGCCACAAAATGGGATAAAAGCATGCCTATTTAAAAGCTTTAAAAAATAATTCATGCATTGCGAAGACCAACTACCATTTGTATTTATCTAAGAATGTATTAGCACCACAACAATAAAACCCATTATTCATTTTAGTCACCTCTTTCAAATGAATCAGTATTTCCGACTCATATGTGAATATGGTTTTGGATTGTCTGAAGTGAAAAATAAAACTGGGAGGAAATCATGTATAATGGAAATAATGATGGGATAGGAATGTTGTGAGAAATGCCAATGAAATTAAATATTTGAGCTGGATAATTGCACCAAAAAACATGGAGACCTCTTTGATATTGTGTTTTTCTTTTGTTTGTTTGTTTTTTGCCATCCATACCAGGCACAATGTTCTTTTCAACTTCATAGACACTGATATTCTAGCTATTCATGTGGTTGCGAGTCACTATAAGGGCCTTACGCAAAGCAGACCGATTGGCTAATGGGATTTTCACAGGCAAGGAAAGGAGGGGGGATTAGTGGACCAAAACCAGATCATTAGCATACTGATGAGCAGAGCTCTTTCCATTATTCATCAGTGTAGAAAGAGCACTGAGATGGTTCCCCCCCACCCTCTTCATCTTCTCTCTGAACATAGCTGGCATACTCCTCAGGCCAAATTCGAGTGTTTGCATGTGACGGAAATGGAATCAAAACCTCAAATGACGTCAAATGGTACGAATGAAGCTTGAATTTTAAGATATGTCAGCTGGGGCACCTGCCATCATTAACTCCAGCAATAACTATTTTAATGAAAATATTTAAATTCTTCTTCTTGAGCTGAGCAGGCTTAGGCATGACATTTAGTGCCCATTGTGACATGACTTTCCCTGGAGATTCTGTATGGCGTGTGCTCACTTTTTATGATTAAAATGTCAAATGAAAATGAGATGAATCAAATGTGTTCTTCAAAATGCTTCCCTTTTCCTTATAGAGGTAAAGTGTCAACGATATAGTTGCAGTAAGAACGGAGTTAAGCACTTGGGGAGATGCTGTTATAGGAATATAATTAACGCTAAGGTAGTATAGTGTGGCTTAATACAATTTTGCTCAAAAATTTACATACCCCTTACTGAATTGGCAAAATGTTCATTCATTTAATTAATGTTAAAATGTTAATTACCAGAAGACAAAACAATAACAATTTACACCGATCATCCTGTTCAAAAGCTTACACCCCCTGGATCTTAATGTATCGTGTTGCCTTCTTGAGCAAGTCCCTCAGTTGTCCTCAGTGTGACAAGATGGATCTCAACATCATATAGCCGCTGTTGGAAAGGGGTAAAAAGTAAAGAATGTGCAGAACCTGGGGGATTTTTCTGAAGAACAGTGGGAAGTTTAACTGCTCAGGTCAAACAAGGGACTCATGAATAACTCTCACAAAACATAAACACAGTCATTTATCATCCAGTTAACGACACACAGTATTAAGAATCAAGGGTGTGTAAACTTTTGAACTGGTTCATTTGTGTAAATTCGGTTATAATTGTTTTTTAAATGAATAACATTTTGCAGATTCTGCAAGGGTTATGTAAATTTATGAGCACTATACAAAGCAGAGTTACAGTTACCACCACAAACCTTTCCAATAACAGCAGGTCCAAAGAAAGTATTTTATTCCTCTTATACTCCAGCAATTTGTTGAAAATGATCATTTTTACTTATTGAAGAATGACAGTGTACTTTGTATCAATTTACAATTACATTTAATGTGGCACTATTGGTAGAACTGCTGTTATACAACCCCAATTCTGAAAAAGTTGGGACAGTATTGAAAAATGCAAACAAACAAACAAAAAGAATCATTTCAAAATTCAATTCAGCCTCTACTATATTGAAAACATATTATTAACACGTTATTTGATGTTTTACTTTGTGAAATTCATTTCTTTTTGAAAATATACATGCATTTCAAATCTGATGACTGTAACACACTTCAAAAAAGTCGACTGTTTACCACTGTGTAAAACCACCTTTTCTTTTAATAACTTTTCTTTTAATAACACTTATGTGGTTTGGTGGTGTCCTGCTCTGGATGGCAGCATATGTTGCTCCAAAATGTGTACACATCCTTCCCTATTAATGCTGCCCTCACAGATGTGCAAGTTACCCATGCCATGGGCACTGACACACCCCCATACCATGACAGATGCTTGCTTTTGGACCTGATGCTGACAACAGCTTGAATGGTCCTTTTCTTATTTGGCCCGGAGAACACGACTGCTGTTTTGTCAGTAAACTATTTGATTGTTGACTCGTCTGACCAAAAAACATGATTCCACTGTGCTACTGTCCTACTCAGATGAGACCGAGCCTGGAGAAGTCAGCTGTGCTTCTGGTCAGTGTTAATGTACAGATTCTGTTTGCACAGTAAAGCGTCTGTGGATGCAGCGGCGAATGGTGTTTCCTGACAAAAGTTTACCAAAGTATTTCCGAGCCCATATCAGGATATTACAGACTCATGACAGTTTTTAAGACATTGACGTCTGAGGGATCGGAGATCACGCGCATTCAGAAGTGATTTTCGGTCTTGCCCTTTACACACTGAGATCTGACCGGATTCCTTGAATCATTTAATTATATTGTGCACTGTAGAAGGTGAAATGTCCAAAATCCTACTGATTTGTCTTTGATGAATGCTGTTCTCAATGACTGCTTCACCTGTTTCACATCACCTTCTTATTTCAACTTGTCGCAGTGCTATAGATCCTAAAGTGCCCCTGTCCCGACTTTTGTGGAATGTGTCACATGCATCAATTTAAAAATAGACGTTTACATTCAAAAACCATGCAGTTGATTAGGCAAAACATCAAAAACCTTATCTTTCTACATTTTTTTCTTTAAATACAAGTCAAAGTACATTTACAAATCACCCCTCTTTGTTTTCCATAGTGTCCCAACTGTTTTTCGCAATTGGAGCTGTAGAAAATTAATCAATACCCTTGTCCAGTGAGATTCAAGAATTCAACAGTGCTGTGGTATAGACAAGATTAATTCCATACAATGAAAGCTGAACCCTTGTATTTGTATTACTGGGTGGTTTAATCTACACCACTCACTATCCACTTTTCTCGTCACATATGATCATATTATACAGGATGTTATTCTGGAAGCAGATGCCATAACTTTCCAGGAACTGAAAAAAGTTAAGACACATGGTAAGCTTAAATAATAATCTGTAGGGATCAGTTTTTGTCATGATTTCCTTCTATCCCATAAAATTGGCTTCCTCTCTTTCTTTCTCTCCAGTTATACACAGTTATCTCTGTGGAGAGCTCCTTTAAGTGCTCTTGTTTGGCAGCATCTCACAGAATTTGCTATTTGGCCCATTGCACACACATGAAAGCAAACATCTTCATTTTAGTCACGATGGCAGAAGAAGGGTCGAACGGTGGAAGCCCAAATTCTGCTCTATCCCTTCTTCCTTTCCCAGCATCCTTCACCATATGGCAAAGTGCTAGAATTCAGTCTGGGCCATAAATTTCCTTGGAATTGCTGAATGGTCCTGGACACGGCTAAAAAATTGAGCAGGACCTTGACAATCAGAGCACCACACAGTCATATATTTCTTACCAGGTCAAATGTGAGCTCTTCTAGACTGATTTGCAGCAGATGGTATATTTTTTATGTCCAGACAGGTTTTTTTTCTAAGAACATACATCATCTGTTACTTTAAATAGATGTCCTGTCAAAGCCTTTATTTGTTCAGTTTATATAGAACCCACAACTGGATTGTAAGGGATGTCACTTAGTTTTAGATTATTCTTGTGCAAATAGTGTCAAGGTACACTGACAAAAAAAAAAATCTTAATTACTTCAGCCATCTGTTGAAGGGGTTTTGTAATCATCAATACAGTAAGGCATATCTCAGCTCAATATACCAAAGGAAACAAACCCCCCAAAATCACCTCATTTCCATCCTGTTTAAACAAGGTTGTGGCCCTTGTGTTATGTGGTGTGAAAGAAAAATTCTTGTTTTCTCAAAGACTTATAAGGAGTATAATATTACTTCCTAAAAAGGAACCACTGTTCACATTTGTTTCCAGGAACACTTCGAGCCAGCTGTCAGCAACGAAGCCTAATGAATAGTGTTCGTTTATATTAATACGCTGCCACGTATTGAATAACAGTTGGACTTCGGTGTACTCGTGTTGTAGACTTGGCTTCCAGCTTGGTTGTTGTCAGCAGTATTAATCGCGCCTCCTGACAACACCTGACTCAGTGCAAGCGTTCCACGCTGTAATTAAGTGTCAGATCCACAGGAGCGGCCATAGAACTGCTGCAGAGTTCCTGTTGAAGACTGCAGGTGGGAGGAGAGATTAGCTCACAACCGCCCTCCACCCCTCAAAAAAAGGCTATTAATGGAAACCATTAGCAGCAAAGTCTATGGGAAGACTGAAAAAAAGATTTGTGTGTGTGTGTGTGTGTTTGTGTGTGTGCATGTGCTGGTATGTCAGAGGTTGAGGAAATCTATTGGGTGTTCAGCAAAGGAACAGCTTGATCCTTAGCATTAAAAAAATTAACCCGTTTGTTCCTAACAGGAAGATGAGTGCTGAGGAGACTGGTTTCTTCATCATATTTCATTTTTGTCCAAAGAGGAAAAAAAGATGGGGGAATATTCGTAAGCCCTTCGGAACACTTAACATAATGACATTGGAAAATGGAGATACACCTGAGCCAAAAAAGTGTGCAGAAAGGAGACAACTCATAAGAGACCTGTATTAATGTTTTTTAAATGTTTTTTGATAGTTCTGGGAATGCTATCAAAAGGTCAGTGGGAGACGAGTGCTCTCCTTTGGCTTGGCAGTCCAGCTTAGTAATGAGAGCTGACTGCTTTCCTCTTGAAGTCACACATTTTAGCTTCCTGTGCAACCTGTCGTGACCTGATGGGAATAACAAATTTGTGGCTCCCCTCCCACTCCTTCACATATTTTTTTTTTTCTAAATGAGGGAAACCCCACTGTTAATCTCCAAAACTGTCCCCACCCATTAAGTCAGTATAAATAAGAATAAAACAGTGAAGAAAAATACAGCATTGACTTCATCTGTCCTTATTTCTCGTGTTGTTGTTTGGGTTTGTCAGATGATAATAACAGATCACATTCATGGAGCACATGCGGAGTGTTTTGTCACATAAGGATGTTCAAAAGAACACGCAGTCTCTGACAGAACAAGAGCCTTTGTTTTTTTGTTTTTTTTGGTAATTAATGCTGCCACATGTGTCAGACACTATTCACCCCGTTATTACTCCCATCAGGATGAAGCGATGCTCTCGGCAGACCACTGAACCGAAGGCCAACTGCTGCAGTGCGTTTTGAGAAAGCCATTAAAGGATAGAGGTGGTGAATCACCAATGCTACGCAACACTGCAGCGAAGTATGGTCATGCTCATTAAAATAAGCTGAATTGAAATCAAGTGACTAGACAAAGGAGGTCTACAAGGAAACGAAAGAATCAAAGACAAAGATTTGGCAAAAGAGCGAAACATCGAAGAACACCATGAAAAAATAGAATGTGAAATAAATTTAAAGAGGAGACAGAGATACTCTAATCATTGTCCATGAGTGATAAATATTTGAGATCGTCCTCCCAGTTTTTGCTTCATGGCTCTCAGGAATCTCTGATTTCCCTGTACTTCCCCTTGGCTTCTGTTTGCCCCACTGTTCCTCAATACAGCCCACGGTTGCAGCATCCACATACACCTATCACACTTACACTCAGGCTATGCATGCCAGAATGGCAACGGCTGCAGCATGTGTGCGATTAGTAGAGGTATGCTAAAGAGTTCAGACAGCTCAAAAGGAAGGAGGGAGGAGAGGATGAGTAATGTGGGGCTGTATCATATTTTGGAGAAGCTATGGATCAGTGAGAAATGGCAGAGGCTGGGAAGAACTTCCATCCTCTTAAATCACTGTTTCATGAGGTTTGGGACATCAGGCGTTAGCATATATGAGGGGATTGTAGACTGTGAATATCCTGGAATTTTTACACACATTTAAACAGAACGGTTAACACACACACACACACACACACACACACAAAAAACCCATTCAGTTCTGCAAGTGGAAACAGCTTGTTGATAGAGGTCAAAGGAGAATGGCCAGACTTGTTTGACCTGGCACTAAATGACTTTATTTACAAGAGAATAACACTCTTTACAACTGTGGTGAGCAGAAAAGCATATCAGAATGTACAAACTTGAGGCAGATTCTCTACAAAAGCACAAGACCACAGAGGCTAGAGTGGCTATTGATGCTAAACAGCCCGTAGGTGTTAATAAATGTGTGTCCATGTTGCCCTGTAATAAACTGGCATTCCATCCAACATGTATTCCTGCATCATGTCAAGTGTTCCTAGGATTATCTCTGGATTCACCATGACCCTGACGATGATAAAGCACTTACTGAAGCTGAATGCATGAACATGGTAACTTTTTGTTAGTAGTCTCATCAAAGAGTATTATTTAAAAAAAGTAGAGTAACTTCAATGTGATAGAGGCAAGAAACCCTAGCAATATAATTATTTAATGCATTTAGTAGAGCAAAATCGTACTTCACAGTTCACAGTACAGTCCTATGCTACATACCGGAACATCAAATGAAGCTTAGTGCAACATTTAGTGACCCATTATCCCAATCAGGGTTGTAGTAAATCCAGAACCTATACTGGGAATACTGGGAATGAGGTGGGAATATACCCTGGATGGAACACAAGTCCTTTTGCATACTCTCTCTCTCTCTCTCTTCTCTCTCTCTCTCTCTCTCTCTCTCTCTCTCTCTCT
>JAOUWY010000071.1:11489207-11499770 GCA_025728095.1 Prietella phreatophila | reverse complement strand
TCTCTCTCTCTCTCTCTCTCTCTCACTCACTCACTCATTCACTCAAAATGGTAATTTAGACTCACCATTTCACTTCCTAGTATGTTTTTGGAGGTGGAGTTGTCAGGTGGCAACTATGTGGCCTTTTTATACAGTAAATCCACTCATAAATACATCAATATTGTGAAAGAGAAAAGTCATTATAAACCTACGTTATAACAAAGCATGCTTCACATGCTTGATTCAGCATTGACAGTTGAAAAATATCATGTTGCATAATACACTTGACCTTGCAACATTGTAGGAGATCTTTTGAGTAAAGAAAAATTATTTAAAATCCCAACTTGAATGATTTTAACATGGATGACAAAAGGTTGCATAGGAATACCTAATCTCAGTGGCTCGGCTGTTATCAGCTTGGTGACATTGGATTTTCTTTTTTTGTGCATTACTAAAGGAACCCCTGCTTACTCATTAAATTCTGAAATCATTAACCCTTGCTGATTTAAATCCCTGCTTATATCATGTAAGACTTTAAATAAATTACAATGTGCAGGGATGCATGTGGTTTTTGAGTATACTCATTACCTCATATTACTAAAGTTTCCTGTGTTACCTATAATGTAATAATATTTAACCGATAATATATTACCTAATAAAATTAGATCAGCAAGAGGACTTTAAGTAGACTTCCAAGAACAGCTGTTTTGCTTGCATTTGTCTTGACTGGACTGCAAAGAAACAGTCAACAGCTACAGATCTGTGAAAACAGCTGTTCTATATCTGATAAGGGCCATGAGTCATAGCAACCTCAAACGCAGGTGTGTGTGTGTGTGTGTGTGTGTGTGTGTGTGTGTGTGTGTGTTTGTGTGCTTGTGTGTTGAGCAGGTGCATTATATGCTGCACTGATAAGCACTTAAAAATCACAAATTGAATTGTAAATGTCCTTAAATTTGCATAACTAGCACAGTGTATCATCAATCAAAGCCACTGCACATGAAATAAGCCTCTATGAACAAAAGCTTAAGAGGTCACATCAGAAAAAGTCTGGATGAGGAATAGAGTTTTGAATGATGCAGTTTTGAGTTTTGGGGGTTATTTGACTCAAAACAACAACAACATCTTAAATGAGTAATAGGGTTGAAAGTAACAACGTTGAGGGATTTATTTTTTTACATTTATAACTGATTTTCAGTCTAAACTTTGAGAAAAGTGTGCTTGCGATGGACTGGCACCCTGTCCAGGGTGTACCCCACCTTGTGCCAGATGCTTCCTGGGATAGGCTCCAGGTTCCCCGCAACCCTGAAGAAGGAATAAGCAGTAGAAGATGGATGGATGGATGAACTTTGAGAAATGGGGACATCTTCAGTCAATATCACTATCATTGAAAATAAAAGAACAATGAATGAGAGGACTTCATCTCTTTTTATAAACTTCAGGGAATTTGCTTGATGCAACTTACTGCTGAACATGTGACTTGTGGAATCCAGAAACGTACATTCACTCAAAAGGGATTTTTCAAGCGCAAGATGTTAAATGGATTCATTCCTTCATGAAAAAAATAATAAAAAGAATTTAATGAATATAGTTCAAAGTAAACTGTAGGTATAGTGGACTGAGACAGGTAAAATTCTGTTGTAGAGATTCCATGTGCTGTATCTAAAACATGCGCAGTGGGTGTTTAAAATGTTTTTATTCTTATTCTTATTCTTATTCTTATTGTTGTTGTTGTTGTTATTGTTATTGTTATTTACATTTAATTAAATACATATTTGTAAATGTATCCAGAACGTTAATAGAATAGTAGTATGCAGGCTGGGACGAAGCCTGAGAGTTGGGACAATCACAGTAAGTGATTAAAACACATATCATATAACACACTTATTTGTGCTGCATGTAGATTTCAGTCACAAGCCAATGACAGTGTTATTCTCACAGGAGGTAAATTTGATTATACAGTGTGTAAAATGTGCTACCTCCACAAACACTTCTGTATTGTAACCAGAAGGCACTTCTTTTTCTGGCTTGTCCATTACAGTGGCAATGGTGCTATTTTACACCCGGTGAATGGCATTCATCAAGAAAGGTGCTAGGCTGTTTGATTCATCATACATAAACAACTATTAAGGTAAAAAACAAAACAAAACTATTCATAGAAACAAACACCCAAGCTATCATTAGCCCAGCACTATGTTGTTATTGTAAGACTGCAAACATTAGATACTGCTATCCTGATGTACTGCTGAATGTAAACAGTGCTTCTATGTGAGATTATTGAGATAATTACATTGATTTTAAAATACAAATTATATGCTACTTTTAAAGAAACAAATGCTACAAAAAAGGTGCAGGCTCTTTATTAGTACACAGAATAATAAAGACTTCAGTAAGGGGTGGAGCTTTTTCTTACAAAGCCCCCCAGCTGTGGAACAGCCTTCCAATTAGTTTCGAGGACACAGACACATGTATATATATAGTAAATATCCAAGTCTCACCCTTGCTTTATTGGATAATCTCACAGTATTATTCATGTTAACTATAGGATTCAGAAATCTACAATATGTTGATTTCAGTCACAAGCCAACGACAGTGTTATTCTCACAGGAGGTCAGCTTGATTGAACAGTGTGTAAAATGTGCTACCTGCACAAACACTTACGTATTGTAACCAAAAGGTACTTCTTTTTCTGGCTTGTCCATTACAATGGCAATTGTGCTATTTTACACCCAGTGTGTGTCAATGGCATTCATCAAGAAAGGTGCCAGTCTGTATGCTTCACCATATATAAACAACTATTAAGGTAAAAAACAAAGCAAACTATTCATAGACCCATATCATTAGCCCAGCACTATGATGTTATTGTAAGACTGCAAACATTAGATACTGCTATCCTGATGTACTGCTGAATGTAAACAGTGCTTCTATGTGAGATTATATATATCAAAATGGAAATATGTCTTAGTCCTGAGTACAAGGAGCCCAATTGGGAACATTTTGTCACTGCTGAAGTTGCTGCAAATTGCACTAGGTACAGAGTTCACATTTTCGCAGTGTTTCTGAAATTCCTTATAGTCTAAAAACCATGAAAAAGGGTGAATTTTTTCAATAAAGACCCTGTCATTGCTTCCATATAGCATATACAGTATGTGTGATCCACTTTAAAATGTAAATTGTAACATACAAGCCTAAAAACATGTAATGTCAGCTACAAAGCTTTGTTTCTATGTGATCTAAAGATTATAATTACTTTTCTCCAGTTGTGGTTACATCAGTTCTAATGAAGTCTTTGAAGCATTTTGTAATTCATGTTATTAATTCAATAAACAGGCAACTATATTCATTTCAGTTTGCATATAAACTTGGCTGTAGCACTGAAAGCACTGTAGTTGCACTGTGATCTGCACAAATGCCACACATATGCCTAAGCACTTTTCTTGGATTTTTCATCAGCATTCGATACCATTCAACCATTTATTCCTACCTCATTCACTGGTTTAAAGCTTTTCATACTACTAGAGTACAGAGGGTGGAAATAACTATGACACTATCTTCACTTATTATTGCAAATGTCGGAACTCCCCAAGGATAAGTGAGTTATCTGGTGTTGTTTACATTGTATACCGATGATCACAAAGCTCATGAGCTGAGCGAAGTTGATTATTTAACTTTCAGACAATTCTATTTTCTTAGTTCTGCTGACAATAAAGATAACAATTTATTCCAACAACATTTTATTACGATTGTAGGTTAGTGCAACCAAAATGCTCTTATTAATAATAGAAGGAAGATTACCTCTTGGCTGGATGACTGTGCGGAATATCTTTCTCTCTGGACCTTCCAGTAGGTGCAAAGGAAGTTCCAGTTAGCCAAGAATGCAACAGCCAGAGTACTTAAATAAAAAGAATGTTTGATTATATCACCCATATTGTAAAATAGAATGTTTTACATTGATTATAAAATACAACTTAAATGCTATGTATAAAGAAATGAATGCTTCAAACAAAGGTCCAGGCTCTTTATTAGTACCTAGAAAAATAAAGACCACAGCAAGGGGTGGAGCTTTTTCTTACAAAGCTCCCAAGCTATAGAACAGCCTTTCAATTAGTTTCCAGGACACAGACACATATACATATACAGTAAATATCCAAGTCTCACCCTTGCTTTACTGGATAATCTCACAGAATTATCTTATTCATGAGATTATAGGGCTCACAAATCTACAGTAGATTTGTATCTAAGAGCTCCTCTGCAATCATAAACACTGTCCCGTGTTCATCCCAAGATCCGTATTTACAGTCATGCTGGAAACACATTTTATTGTTTATGTTTTCTTTTTTACAAGTGTATAACTGTAATTATTTATTATCCTACTGTCTGGTGTCAACAAGAAGATGGGTTAGCTTTTGAGTCTCTTTAGGTTTCTTCCTCATGTCATCTAAGGGAGCTTTACCTCACCACTGTCACCTCTGGCTGCTTCATAGGGGATTTACATCTACATTCATATTTCTGTAAAGCTACTTTGTGCCAAAGTCTATGTTTTCTGTACATATTCTACACAAATAAAAAAGTGCTATACAAACAAAATTGTACTAATTGAAATAATTTGCTGATTCATGCCCACTCTTACATTCTGCAAACACTTTGGTGTATATATAGACAAACAATATCACAGAACACATTTATTTCTTTTGTCTAATGTCCAGAGCTGACTCCATGTTTTTTTTTCAGAAAGCTGGCTTTTCACAAACTAATAAAATTCAGATGCATTTCACTTGGAAATATGTCATGTTATGAAAGAAGCATCCGTTCAAATTTCTATTTCACATAGTCTTTAACAGGTAAACAGTCATGTGAAAAAATAAGTACACCCGATGGAAAATGTTGGCTTTTATTTTTTTTTGACATGTTTGGACAAGCAAACATTTGATTATCTTTGAAAGAGTTGATATACTTCAACAAAACCACAAAACAAATTAGCTTTTTCAATCTTTCATTAAACAGAACTATCAATAGATGTGATATTCTTCTGTGGTACACCCTTGGCCACAGAAGTTAGTATTGCCCCCTTTAGCAGAGCTAACTTCTTGTAGGTGTTTTGCATAATTGACCACCAGGCTTGCTAGAGATTTGGACCAGTTGCAAGAATTTTTTAATGGTTTTCTTGCACCTACTGCCCGTTTCAAATCTCCCTGCAACATTAAATCGGATTTTTTTTTTGAGCAAATCCTTGGTGGATTTTCTAATGGGCTTAGGGTCATTATCCTGTTGAAAGGTCCACTTTCGGTTCAACTTCAACTTTTGGACAGATGACCTCACATAATCTTCAAGCACTCTTTGATATTATGCAGAATTCATAGTTGAATCAATAAATGCAATCCAATCAATGAGGCAGCAAAGCAACCTCAAACCATAACATTTCCACCACCATGCTTCACAGTTGGTATGAGGTGCCTGAAGAGCTGTTTTTGGTCTGCACCAAACAACTGTATCATTGATTCATCTGTCCAGAGCACATTGTTCCAAAAGACCTGGTCTTTGCCTATATGCTCATTGGCAAACTGTAGTCTTGCCTTAATATCCTTTTTAGATAGCAAAGGCTTTTTTCCTGGCATGCCTCCCATGCAGGTCAGATTTGTGCAATCTCATTCTGATTGTAGAAGCATGCACTTTGACACTAGCAGATCTTGTGATTAAATTTTGGGGATCTTGGAGGCAGATGGTCTGCTCTGCCAGTCCTACTTGGCAATCACTTGAAATCTGCACCACATATAGATAATTGTCCTTATAGTGGAATGATGTATTTCAAACAATTTGGAGATTTTTTTAAAATTCCTTGCCAGACTCATATGCATCCGCAACCTTTATTCTGAAGGCCTTATAGAATTCTTTAGATCTTGATCACACCACACACCTCAATGATTTGTTGTTAATTTAAATTGAGAAAATTACTACAACATGTCAAATTTGTGTATCATTTGATAGCATGTATCAACTTTATTAATAGTCACTGTTTCAAAGGTGATCAGATGTTTGCTTGTCCAAATATGCCAAAAAAGACAACAATTCCTATGGGGTGTACTTATTTTTTCACATGAGAGTAGGAACTCTTATTTCTCAGTCAATAAATGTATTTAGACAAGTGCAATTATAGTAGTTATACATGTAATATCTACTGTATAAAACTGAGGAAAAATGCAATTATTGAGGATTGAGCAACACTGAGTTTGTGTTTTCTCTCTCCATGTGTCTAAGATTAAAGATTTGTATCCCAATCTGTGAAACTGCATCAGTCATTACCCATTAAGAAGAAGAAAAAGAAGTAGAAGAAGACTTTATTGTTTGTCACATATACATGACAGCACAGTAAAATAATTATTCTTTTCCACATATCCCAGCTTGTTAGGAGGTTGGGTTCAGAGTTCAGGGTCAGCCCCTGGAGCAGAGAGGGTAAAGGGCCTTACTCAAGGGCCCAACATTGGCAGCTTTGCAGTGCTCGGGATTGAACTCATCACCTTCTGATCTGTAAGCTAGAGTCTTAACCACTGAGCCACCACTGCCCATAATTAATAGATATTAACCATCTTTACTGATATCTAAGACAGCATTGGTTCTTTACCTAGATGATTTCCTCATCCAAGTTTGTGGGTCATTATCTGTTTCTAATTAAACTCACAATAGCTCTGTAGAAAAGATACTGCAGACCAGATGTAGTCGGCAAAGGGCTTTGGACACAGATCACCTTCCAATAAATCATCTGCATCGGCGGCAGTGCGGCTTAAGACAGAACAACGTAGGTAGATTGGTTGCTGTTGGGACAAGGCAAGGGGAATAGTAGCTCAAAGAACAATAAATCTGATGACTAACTGTGGCTGTGATACAAGATCTCTAAATTAGAGATAGACAGTGAGAGGATTTTTCAGGCTCTGACAATGACTGTAAGAGTGTCTGAGTGAAGGGTGAGAACAAGAGAGAGAGAAAGAGTGAGTAAGCAAATTCTGAATGGCGTCTCTCTCAAGTGCAGTGTCTGTTGAATCATTTAAACAAAACTGCTTTTTACAACATTGTTAAACTGGAGAACTGACCTCAGAGATAAAAGAGAAAAGTGATAGGCATCATAGAAAATACACACAGAACAATTAATGCAAGAGAGATGATGCGTCAGATGCTTCTTTATTCCTTCTCCCTTTCTCTGTTTACACACACTCCTGAACACTATAACACACAAGACATAAAACATGGTACATTTACCTTTACATTTATTTCTTTTGAAGCGACTTACAAATGAGAAAATACAAGTAAAGGTACACATAAGACATGCTTAAAGCAGCTGTGCAGAACATTTCCCTCACATGCTGGGACCTGTAGGCTTATAAGAATGAGTGGACAAATCTCTGGAATGTTAAAAATGTCTCAGGCCATGACAAGTTTATTTATTTCCCAATGGCGCAGAGTGAAAACACACCACTTAGGTAATACTATCTTAACCTGGGCATTGCTGTGGCTAAATATTGTATATCACCAAAAAAGTGCTTCATCAAAAAGGAGGAAGAATTTGGGAAAAATTTGATGTCATTTAAAAGAAAGTTAACCAAAAGTTTTCTGCCTCTGAGTTTCTAACATCAAAATTTTTGAAACTCATTAAATCAGTCTTTGCTTTCTTTTCATCCTTGCACTTTGTACTCTTAATCTTCTTTGTTTTTAGCCATCTGATATAATTGTATATTATATTAATTGAACAGCACGGTTGTGTCATATCACAGCAAATCAGTGCCTACATTTCCCATCCTGCACTGCGGCCTACAAACATGGCTGCCATGGACTGCAATTCCCAGAACACTCACATTCATTCTAATCACGCACACCTGCATCCAATTCATAGCATTCACAACTACAGTATAAAGAGACTGTTTGAACACAGTGACTTTGCGAAGTATTGAGTCTTATCACTGCACCAAGCATTTGTACACTGTTCCTCATTTTGTTTCATGATCTTGTTTCTTGTTTCTCATTCTCGATTCTTGCCTTGCCCTGTTTATGCCTGTTTGCTGATCACCTGACCCATTGCCTGTTTTTTGACCACGCTATTGTCTCATGATTTGGATTTGTCTTCCTGCCACTCTTTCTTAAATGCTCTCATCTGCCCTTGCATCCGTCCTAACCTTCATTACGTGGATTACGTGACAGGTTGAATGCTTGATTCTGATTGGTTAGAGGAGTTGATTAATTTTCAACATATAATACACACAAACTACTAATTTACATAATGGATTAAAAAACACATTTGTCTTATTGTTATTATTGTTGATATGGTGAAATGTTCTGTGAGATGTTTATTTAGCATGAAAGGAGTCCCCAGCGTCTACGCTTTCTAAAAGTCTGAGGTGAAACTGTAACTTTAAGTTTTCCCATATTGGGTCATTTTTTCTCAGTAACATGACCAACTGTGTTTTCTTGTCTTATTAACTTAAAGAAAGAGGAGAAAAAGAGAGGCTGCTGAGGGAACAATATCTGCTATAAAGTGTATAATGTAATAAAAGGAATTATTATTTTTTTCATGGATGTTCCACAACATTAAAATGTAATGATAAATAGATAAAACATATGATGTGCCACTCTTTAATAAATAAAAATATTGGTAATGTTGGCAATTGCTGTGCTATAAGAGGAATAAAACACTTAATAGAGTGCTGTTATTGGAAAATAATCAACTTTGGAGTATCTCCATTTTATGTCAGGTTGCATCACACCTTCCCATAATTTATTATTTTTTATGACAACTCAGAGTGTTTTATTTGTTACACAACAAATTTGATTAATAAGACCTTTTAATTGGATTAATAAGGTAAGGCAAAGGCATTTACCCTATAAAGATAACAATTGCTAGATAACTCTAATCGAATAGAAATATAATAAATAATTATTACTAAGCCAATACCTCATTCTAACTCTAACCGTAAACCAAGTACTTAAAAGGAAACCATTTGGTTCTTTTAGTTATTTAAATAAAAGTGATTAAAAACTCCCTTTTGTTCAAGGGCAGAAAACAAATGTCTCCACAAATGTCAGAATTGCTGTGCATTCATATTGTTACAAGACATGTGGCAAAGAGTTACATGCATGCATATATCCTAAGAAACATACACACACAAGGTTCATATTTAGGTCGTGTTACAGAAGTACAGAGTGAAATGAATAAAAGCCACAGAAACAAGCGATCAGTCAAAACCACTTGAAGTGCTCAAGGCCTTTACAGCATATAGTATCAGTCAGGCATTTACAGTTGTGTACTAAAAGACCACTGTGATCTCCTACCAAGCTGAATACTTTTCAATTTATATAAACCCATGAGCTTCAGACAGACTTGATCTCATCAAAGGGTTTTTTGAAAGAGAGTTTGAATTCTGCAATTCAGGCAACCGAACGCAAGCGTTGGATGAATGTAATGTGGGTGCATGTTTCGGCCATCACGCAGCATACACTTTCAGCAACTCCTGAAACATTCTTACCCTTAAGTTCAGCTAGTTCAGCTTTAAGACAAGATTTTCCTGTGTGTGTAAAGTCAGTTTCACATATGTTTCAGTGTACTAGCACTGAGTGAAATGTCTCTGTGCTTTCTCTCTCTCGCTGTGCGTGAAGGTCATTTGATCAAATCAAGTCTCTCTTCTGAGGATGCTTACCCATATACAGTGTTTAGTACATTTCAATTGAATCCTGTTGTGAAATTCTTTTGTAGATGTGAACTGCTAAACTGGTACCATCAGGCTCAAGCTGCGCCAATGGGCAGAGTTGTAGCACTGCAGAAGTGTGAGATGTGAAGAACAAAAGTGAGAAAAAAACGTTAGATATAATGCGAAAAATTATTTAAAACTAGTTATGTATATAATTATCGAGCCACATATTTAGTGCTGACTCCAGGTTTTCTTTGCTTGGGTGATTACGGTTACTACCCAGAGATTTTTTGCCAAAGATTTGTTTACTCAAAAGAGTTTTACAAGTAGGTTTCCAGGTCTATGCACTCCTCAGCCAATGGTTTATTTTATTTTTTGGTTAATTTCACTATTTGCACTGTGAAACCAACTCAAGACCAAAAGTATAAATGTTCCTTTAATATGCACTCAGCAAAGAGAAAAAAAAGAGGTGTGAAAGCACCTTAAATTTCAGCTGACGTCAGTGACATTATGAGCTGAGCCAGAAATTCTATTGAAAAATGAAAGTGTGTTATCTGTGTACATGGCCATTAATTTACCTGACACAACTGGCCTTAATACTGCAACTGTAAGGAGCTACAGGGATAACAGTTTTTATGTGCAGAGATCTATATAAAAAAAGGTAATAATCACAGGCCTAGAACATCATTCACTACTGTACTACTTTAGAGACTTTAACGAGGACCAACAACAGTACAATAACTTAAAAATGGCTAGAATTTCATTTTAAAATTTTTGCCTCAACCACATCACATAACTTTTCCCTACTGTCTTCAGCACATCACTGCTTTTTAATTCTTAGAGAGCGAGAGAGAGAGAGAGAGAGAGAGAGAGAGAGAGAGAGAGAGAGAGAGAGAGAGAGAGAGAGAGAGAGAGA